>CANYBF010734361.1:0-15118 GCA_948192965.1 Dalechampia spathulata
AGAAAATTTAACGTGGTTCACCCTTAATTTTGGGCTACGTCCACGGACAAAAACTCACAATAAATCTTCCACTATTACAAATAGTAGGTACACAAGGGATAAAATAAAATAGTGGCTCACAAGATGTTTCCCAACCTAAAAATAATAACCTCACTATTTTCTCTCCTCAAACCCTTCAGAGCAATTTTTCGTTTACTCTTTTTGTTTTTGTTTTGTGTGTTGTGTGTTGTGGCAGAAGGGACGAGTGCCTTTTATAGGCACTCCAAACCGTGTGATGGTAGGCTGTCAGCACCGAACGCGGTGCTGACTTTCCATTTATGCAGTCACTTACCAAGAAAGAACAAAAATTCAATAAAATACAGCCACCGAATGGTGGCTTTGTGGCTGTCCTCTCCATGTATGAGGGACCCATAACACAAACTAATTAGAATAGTTTATATTATGTAGATAACAAATAAATCGATCAACTATTTAGATTCATGTATCGCATTGCATCGCATAAACTGAGTTGGATGATACTCAGGTTTTCATTTGGAGATGAAAAATTAAAGTTACCTTGGAGTTGTAATTAGAAGACAAGACTGATGATATAATTCTTGGGTTCCATCTTCACTCTTTTTGACTTATATTAATATAATTATAACACAAGAAAACGTTATTATAGGGCGATTGAACTATATATAATAAATTTTGATGGAATGAAAGTTGCATGTGCTTATTAATCATAGCATTTGACACATTCACTGGTTAAGGTTAATAGTCAGTAAAATGTGCCTTTTCTTTTTGTGGCATATGTTGGAATACACAGTTAGTTCCCATCTTTGAGCCGTTGAGTGTGTTGATTAGGTTGTTTGATTCTTTCCCTTTTATCATCATCCACAAGATTAGTTGCTAACTGCCCCACCATTTCAATAATTTACTTGATATTTAAGCTGAGAATAAATTTATGATTTTTATCATAATATTTTTCTACAAATTTTTTATAATATAATAAAGATAGATTATTTTGAGGTATATCTTAATTATATTCATTAATGATATTAAAATAAAGTTGAATATTACAAATTTAAATATAAGAATATTTAATAATTTTATAATAATTAAATTTTTAATATTTAAGTATATGATTATTATCTTATTTATCATTCTTACTGATATCAATTAAAATAACCCCTATATCATTTCCTACTACATAATCTATTGACAATTATATTTTCGAACAAATAAAAAATCAGTTGCAAAATATCCTATTTATGATGTCACATTGACATCGATATTTGTCATCTTTAAATAACGTGTATAGATTTATCAGTACAACAACATGAATTTTTTAAAATATTAAATTAATTTTACAAATTAAAATTCAATATATTTCTTTAAAATCATGATAAAACATATTTCTGAGAGTATTATCCTCTCCATTTTCTCAAAAATACGAGCCTTGTTTATAGGCGGGTTTGTAGTTACTGCCTGGAGATACAAAATATAATACATGCAACAGAAACTTAGTTCTATTTAACGATGAGTGCTCTCAAGAGAGTTTAAATTCAAGTCTTTACTATCACATAATACAGATCGTTGTTAATAAAAAAATAAACTTAGTTCCATTTTTTATGTTGGATTTGTAACACAAACTATTGACTTCTTTTTCTAATCTTTCTTCTATATATGTTGTAATATTAGAATAATATATGTGTATACACATACGATTAAAAGTTCCTTTTTTATCTTGTTGAGTTCATAAGAGTCTTTAACATTATTTCTATACTCATTCTAATCAGACCATCTCTCTCATGAAATTAAAATCATAAGCTTTGATACCTGCTCAATTGAACCTTTCTTTAGTACCATTTATTAGGGAAACACCCATGACCCAAAGTTAATTTTAATTACATTTGTTAGGATAATACAATTTACAAGAGTCGATATCAAATTGTCTATGTTCAACATAGATGATAAAATACTTCCTATATAAGAATAATAAAATAAAATATCTCAATTTAACAAAACTCAAAACCCACCAGTATTAGTCTATACTCGTACCCAAATTATCATTCAAACTTACATTTTTCAAATTATTTTGACTCTATTATCTTGATTTATCAAACTCAACATTCAAACTTATATTTTTTAAATTATCTTATGTTACATGTATTTTATATTTAAGAACGTGCTAAATTTCTTTACTTAGAATTAAATTTATTATGATACCCAATGTTAAATATATCTTAATATGAAACCAATGAAGAGAAATGGAAATGAAGACAGAAGGTGGAATAACAGGCATCCTGAGAAAGGAGAAAACGAAGATAGAAGATGGAATGACAAGTGATCTGAGGAAGCAGAAGGGGTTTGATAAGGACGTGTGGTAGATAGATTTTGAGGATCTCAAGTTATATCAATACGACAATGTTTTGGATATAAGGCAAAACAATTGGGTATCATAAGAACGTTCTAGTTTTTTTTCTTGTCATATTTGTTACAACCAACTTTATTTCGTTAGGCAGACAATGTATATAAATACGAGAGGCAGTAGCTATAAATGATATAACGAAATATACAAAACATTCTGATCATTTTCACAAATAGCATATAAATATTTAAGGTTGGGGGTAGATAGACACTCAACTAAGATTTTCAGAATTTGAGGGTGATTTACAAACTCATATTAGAGTTTAAAATTTTAAGAATAAGTAACATTGCTGCTGTAAATAAATAATATCTTTTAGCATCATTCTAAAACTCAACATCATCGTTCAATAATATCACTAGAAATTGGTAGAAAAATCGAACGAGAAAGATATAATGTTATCTGTGAACATTTACTATGAAATCATTAAAATAATTATCTCATAGGTATACTATTAATAATCAGATCAACATGAACCGAGAGTTGAATCACAATTAAACCTTTAATCCTCAAGTAAATGGTCGAATCCAACTGGATATACGACTTACTAGACGGGTTTTAAAAATCAAGTGTAATAGTCCAAAAGTGGGCGTAATCTGCGGGAGAGGAGTGGGTGCGAAAAGCGGTAAGACAAGGCAAAGGCATCCTCAAAGACATGCTCATGCCACTTTATTTCCGTCCTTCACGCCATTGAAAGGATATTAGGAAAAAAAAATAAAAGAAAAGAAAAGAAAAGATTGTCAAAGACAAAGAGACAATGAAGAAAATAAAGAAAGATTGATTTTAGGCTTACTAATTATGAACATATGCCCCATTTTATTAACCATTAAGCAAAGATGATCAACATCACTCCTCTCTGCCTTGCTTTCTATATGCATCTCCCTTGATTAAAGCACATGACCCTTTAAATATATGCGTAATCATTTTCAAATCCCATACTAAACCTAACACGTAAGCACTTAACTTTTCCCTAAAAATAATCATTCAACGAGTCAAAAATAAAAGCAGGGAATGTGTCCTTCCCTCGCAACTCGAGAGATTTAGGGTTTATGAAAAGTACCCACAAGCTTACGTGGCACTTTTTGATTGGGTAAATCTCCAACTTCAGTTTTCACCTTTTGCTTTAGATGAGTATCATTCGGTTTTTACAGTTGGCCATTATACCTACAGGGATGTAAAATCACCATTCCTTCTATTCTAAACGAAAGTATTATAATAACATATAGTATTACTTAATTAATTATGCGAAAATTGAGACTTTTTTTTATAAATAACTCGAGTTTTCTGTCATCCGACGCTGAAATAAATAAAAATGAACTATACATAATAATTTATTTATTTACTATTTAAAATAATTTGAAGTCATATATAATAATTTAAAATGATAGTTATTTTAAAAATAGAGAGAGCAATAATGTAGCATCAATTTTAGTGTCGGTTTGTATTACAAGAAAGAAGAAATTGGTGGGTTAGTGTTCTCATCATCCAAAAGCTCATAATCATGCCCATACATTCTGCAAACAATACCCACAACACACATTTAAAATATTTTGATATTGATATTCCAGTCATTTGTAATTGGATTGGAAAAAGGCCAGAAGGCTATCAAAGTGCATTTTATTCCACAGAATCGACATTGTTTTGTGAAGGACAAAGAGGAAGTAAATGGATCTACACAGATTATATTTATATATAATTTTATAACATACAACTTTAATATTACATAAAGATATATTTGGAAAAGAAAAAGAATAAGAATAAGGAAAAGGGAAGGGGAGGGTGTCCTTAGGGAGGGTCCATTCACATGGGGCTATTGTCCCTCTCTTACTCTTCAACCACTTTCGATTAAATTTTTAGAATAAGATATATTTAAATAGAAATATTTTCATAATTTAACGGAAGAAGATTATTGGAATAATGCAGTAGAAGTTTCTTAGGAAAGACGAAAAGTAAAAGCATGTCAGAATAGTGTTGGTATTCTCTTTTATTTGTTTAGATTATTGTTGGTTATTATTACGAGTGCTTTGACTATTCCCATTTGTCAACTCTCACCAAATACTCGATCCAACTTAATTTTCTCAGATATCCATTTTTTGTGTCTTCTGCCCTCAAAAAAGTATCAATGGTGGAATCACTTTATGTAACCTCTTCTCCTGATGAGTAATGAAAATTACTATTTGTCAAGATAAAAAAAACCGAACGGGGCAGTTAGAGAGCTGTAGCCATCCATCTCCAACTAAATTTCACTTTTCTACAAGTATGCATGTGTGTATATAATGGTGACTGTTCTACAATGGAGTCTTAAAGTGAAAAATGGACCCTACTTTTCTTGTTCTTGCTCCACTATACATACCAACCTAACCACCTTAAACCTAACACAACCCTTTTTCCTCTCCTTGTAATTTCTGCTTCCCTCTGGTTTCTTCACACTGGTAGCTGAAGAAACTAGTATTCACAGCCATAGAAGTGGGAATTAGTAATTCTAGTAGTGGTAGTAATTTAGTTTCTATAATGAAGTTGCTAAGTTTTATATGCTTTGTAATGTGCTTGAGATTTAAGCTGATTCATAGTAGTGTAAGCTATGACAGGAAGGCAATTGTTATTAATGGCCAAAGGAGAATTCTTTTCTCTGGTTCCATTCATTATCCCAGAAGTACTCCTGATGTACGTTTGGCTATAACTTTCAGATTTTCCAACTTTTGCTTTGTTTGTTTATTTTTCTGGGCTGATCTTAATTTTGCTGAAAAATGTGTAAATCTTGTAGATGTGGGAAGATCTTATAAACAAGGCAAAAGATGGAGGACTGGATGTGGTTGAGACTTACGTTTTCTGGAATGTGCATGAGCCTTCTCCTGGAAATGTACTTCTTTTCTTCTTTTTTCTTGATTTTTCTGAATCGTTTGACTTGTATTAATTATTTATTTGCATAATGATCTATTTGTTCGGTACTTTTTATGGATGTATAGTACAATTTCGAAGGGAGATATGATCTGGTAAGATTCATTAAGTTGATACAGAAAGCAGGCCTCTACGCTCATCTTCGCATTGGACCTTATGTTTGTGCAGAGTGGAATTTTGGGTACTTTTATTCTTCATTTTTAATTATTCTGCAAATGGGCTTTCATTTTCTTGAATTCTTTGTTTTCTTCTTAAATTTTGTAGTCTCTAAGTTGCAAAGCTTTTCGCTTTCATTTGCAGAGGTTTTCCTGTTTGGTTGAAGTATGTTCCAGGCATCAGCTTTAGAACCGACAATGAGCCTTTCAAGGTTTCTTTTTTTTTTTTTTACTTCAATTTCCTAATTAAATTATGGTTTTTATGTGGCAAGTCAAAGCAGAAATTTACTGTAAATCAAGCAAATTTGGATTTTTTTTTTCTATTATTATCTGTCCTTGCTACTGTTTAAGAACCTTTTACATGTTTCAGAGAGCAATGCAAGGTTTCACCGAAAAAATTGTGGGATTGATGAAGAGTGAAAACTTGTTTCAGTCCCAGGGTGGCCCTATTATACTTTCTCAGGTAAACTTTTTCTTTTTCCTATTTTTCAAGCTTTGTGTTTTCCGAAGAATTCATATAACAAAACCCAAGTTAACTTTTGATGAAGTTATAGTTGAGTTGAGTCACAGGGTATGAATTTTTTCATGTGATTTTGTGGTATGTTATGTTCCTAATTTTCCCAACTGAACCATCTTCATTAGAGTTTTGTCACTTGCGTTCTTCTTGTTCTGCTTAGCTTTTCTTATGAATTTGCAGATCGAGAACGAGTACGGGTCGCAAAGCAAGTTACTCGGAGCTTCTGGCTACAATTACATGACTTGGGCAGCAAACATGGCCATTCAAACAGGCACTGGGGTACCCTGGGTGATGTGCAAGGAAGAAGATGCCCCGGATCCAGTAGTAAGTTGCTTGGCACCCCGACTGATAGATGTTGGTTACTCTTCATTGCACCATTGCTTTGATTGTTACTCGTTGTACTGAATGTTATGAGGTCTCACGTGAATGATAGATTAACACTTGCAACGGATTTTACTGCGACTCATTCTCCCCTAACAAACCTTACAAGCCAACGATTTGGACTGAAGCTTGGAGTGGATGGTAAGCCTTTTGAACGTGCTATTCTGAATTCATCATCGACTTCTTAGTTGGGTTTCTCACTCATTTCTTCTCTGGAATCATGCCATGAAGGTTCTCCGAGTTTGGCGGTCCAATTCATCAACGTCCAGTTCAAGATTTGGCATTTGCAGTTGCTCGATTCATACAAAAAGGAGGATCCTTTATTAACTACTACATGGTTAGTTCCTTTGTTCTGTTTAAGAAAAAAATTTCAACACGCTAATTAGCTTCTTGTGTTGTTTGTTACAGTACCATGGAGGAACCAATTTCGGTCGCAGTGCTGGAGGTCCTTTCATTACCACAAGTTATGACTATGATGCTCCTATAGACGAATATGGTAAGTGTTAACGGATAAACAGCCTGAAAGAGTGACATTTTGAAAAACCATCAGTCATCTCATGCTGTGTTTGAATTGAAATGATAATAAAAATTTAGTTCTATGGTTGATGCTTATGCATAAATCTAGCTGATTCTTTTTACTGCTTAAATATGACAGGTTTAATCAGGCAACCAAAGTATGGTCACCTAAAGGAGCTTCACAGATCTATTAAGATGTGCGAGCGAGCTTTAGTTTCAGCTGATCCCATTGTTACACAATTAGGCAACGTCCAACAGGTTCTGTTTGCTCCAATATTGCCTGTTGTTCAAGCAGAGCTTACTGATTTGATCGCATACCGATTCCACCATTTTCTCCTATTTGCACAGGCTCACGTCTACTCTTCAGAATCAGGAGATTGTGCCGCTTTTCTTGCAAACTACGACACCAGATCTTCAGCAAGGGTGGTGTTTAATAACATGCACTACAACTTGCCTCCTTGGTCCATCAGCATCCTTCCTGATTGCAGAAATGCAGTCTTCAATACTGCAAAGGTATGTAATTCAGTATTCCTCGGCAGTCCTGGTAAATCTTCACTTCCATCGTATCATATTCACATTCCACAGCGCAGAGAAAGGAAGAAGAAGAAGAAAGAGAAATAAATGACCGGAACTTTAAGAATACAATCTATTTCTCTACCTTAGCTTTATGTTCCTCTGTAGGTTGGAGTTCAAACTTCTCAAATGGAAATGTTGCCCGTAAATACCAACATGTTTCCATGGGAGAGTTATCTTGAGGATCCTTCTTCTCTGAACGACGACAGCATGACATTCTCCACTCTTGGTCTCTTGGAGCAGATAAATGTCACCAGGGATGCTAGTGACTACTTGTGGTACATTACTAGGTGAGGCTGATTACTTCAATTCCTGTCATTGTTCAGTTCAAGCTATCCTTCATCTTGCATCAAGATTTTGCAAACTCCATTTTTTCGTCTTTTTACTTCCTTATCTTATGGATTTAAGGAGTAAAGGAAGATATCCGTGTACTTTTTAGTTCTTGAAACTTCTCGATATGTCCACAGCGTTGATATTGGTTCATCGGAATCCTTTCTGCATGGAGGAGAACTTCCAACTCTTATTGTTGGATCAGCAGGCCATGCGGTTCATATCTTTATCAATGGACAGCTATCAGGTTCATGACTCTATATATATATATGCTCTAGATCTTTTATTGGCAACCCTCTAAACTTATCTGCAACAATCATTTTAGATTCTGCCTTCGGGACAAGGGATAATAAAAGGTTTACATACACTGGAAAGGTTAATCTGCATGCCGGAAGAAACGAAATTGCATTGCTGAGTGTCACTGTCGGATTGCAGGTTCCTTTCCTGTCTTTATTAAATTTTTTTCAGTTTCTGTTGTACTCAAGAAGAGGAACTACTGTAGAAGTTAGGAAGTCTGAATAACTGAACAGGCCATTAATGAACAAGAAGTTATAGGTGGGCTTTAATTCTTCGTATGAACCAACTACATGAAAGGAGAAAAGCAAAAGAAAAGTGGACAAGTAGAAAAAGTTGATGTGAACATGATTTATTCACCTCTGATTTATGTTATGTATGCCTACTCAGTATTTGATCTTTCTGATATGCTTTTTGCTTATATGAAGAATGTGGGTGGACATTTCGAGACATGGAACACTGGCGTCCTAGGCCCCGTTGCATTGCATGGACTTGACCAAGGGAATTGGGATCTATCCCGGCAAAAATGGACGTACCAGGTTGAGGGTTCTGGCCCCTTTGCAATTCATTCATACATGAATAATCCAAAAATATTTTCCCTCATTTTCATATTGTCGACAGGTTGGGCTGAAAGGCGAAGCCATGGATCTAGTTTCTCCGAACAGTGTTTCATCTGTCGGGTGGATGGAGGCTTCATTAGTGGTTCAAAAACAGCAGCCATTGACATGGCATAAGGTATGAAACTATTTATGCTATAGACAAGGGAATTATTCTATTTATTGTGCAAGTTAGAGTTGGAACCCCACTTGCATGGTCGTTCGACGACAAAAGCAGACCTGTTACCTGAACGCGAAAACCACAACTTCAACTTCTTTCGGTTTTGTGCCTCCACCGATCTCAATGTCTATGGAGTTTACACATTACGAGTAAAACTTAATGTTGCTGAGGAGATCAGCCACTTATGCAGATACTTTCAACTTTACGTATTTAACTTTACAGGCATATTTCAAAACCCCTGATGGGGACGAGCCATTGGCTTTGGACATGGAGGGTATGGGAAAGGGCCAAATTTGGATTAATGGGCAGAGTATAGGGAGATACTGGACTGCATATGCTAGTGGCAACTGCAATGGCTGTAGCTATTCAGGGACATTCCGTCCTCCGAAATGTCAGGTTGGTTGTGGCCAACCAACACAGCGATGGTAAATACTCGGAAAGTATTCTGACAATTCATAGGGAACATAAATTTTTATTTGGTACCTGACACTAGTTAAATTCCCAGGTATCACGTGCCTCGATCATGGTTGAAGCCAACCCAAAATCTCTTGGTCATTTTTGAGGAACTTGGAGGAAATCCGTCGAGAATTTCACTTGTAAAGCGATCAATGACCAGTGTATGCGCTGATGTTACCGAGTTTCATCCAACTATCAAGAATTGGCACATTGAGAGCTACGGAAGAGTAGAAGAGTTCCACAGCCCCAAGGTTCACCTTCGGTGTAGTCCAGGCCAATCAGTTTCATCGATCAAGTTCGCAAGTTTCGGAACTCCTATGGGAACTTGTGGGAATTACCAGCAAGGACCTTGCCATTCTCCAGCTTCATACGATATCGTAGAGAAGGTAACACGTAACATCACTCTTACTTCCCAAGTTCTTTCTGCAGCAATGTAGCCTTGCATACCTTTTCACCATGTCCTGCTTGATCTTTCAACAGAAATGCTTAGGTAAAGAGAGGTGCATTGTCACCATAGCTAACAGTAACTTCGGCCGAGACCCATGTCCAAATGTGTTGAAGAGGCTGTCCATTGAAGCTGTTTGTTCTCCAACAAATTGGAGACGCTGAGTCCATATAACTGATATCATTGCTAATTTATATCAAACCTGGAAACTATAACCCTACATTACCAACAAGAAAAGTGGAGAAGAACTACAGGAAAGACAACACAGGTAAATTATAAATTGGAAACGTAGATTGTCATAGCCTGTCAATGTGGGAGAGGCTATAGCCAAAGGTTAAGAGAGTCGATCAAGAGTGCAGAGTAGTTGTGTTTAGTTAGATGAGATGGGAAATCCCTTGGTTCCTGCAATTTTTAGGGACTATAAAGGTGATGATTTCAAGCCAAGTTCCTCCATCCTTTTTAACCATGCTGGATGGCAGCGGGATAATAGGTGGGGATTTTTTTTTCCCTTTCCATATTCATAGGGGTGTGCAATTTGAGTAGTGTTTGTATTTCAAGGGGGATAAAATCAAATCCTCACCATGTTTGTTGATGTTAGGAGTGGATCCTGACATGGCTATTGTGTAATTCATCAATGAAATTTATCTAAAGCTTTTTATCATTTATGATTTCATTTCAATTAGTTCGAGGAAGCATTTGCAAAACGTTGTCATGAAGCATAGTAATCTTCCTCTCAAGCAAGGAAAGATGATAAAGCAAAGCAAATTAGTTCTACTAACAGAATTCCATAAGAAATAAATAAAACTACCATAGGAAGCTGAAAATAAGATTAGGAGTGCACATGGAAAGGATCCAGTTTATGCAGAAGCAGTAGCCAAGTGCTTGGATATAGTTTGGCTCAATTCTTCTTTCTAGGCTCCAACCACTTAGCATCCATTGCCTCCACTGCCCACTCTTCCGCAACCTCCTGCCATTCATACACATCACCACATGCATTCCATGCTAGCACCAAACGTTTACTTTATATGCGAAAAGTGCCTTTCTTTGGCTTAAACGTGTCCTTTATATGTAAAAGTGCCTTTTGCTTTACTCAATTTACACATACCTTCAGGAATGTCACATGCGGCAGTTTCTTCGCAAGCTCTGCCAAAAACGGAGCAATGAAACGGCATGGTCGGCACCATGAAGCAGTAGATCAACAAAACCTGCATGATGATGTCTATCACAGTCGGGTTTTGGTTTACATTAGATTTTGCAGTTACTGAACTCAGACTACAAATCCGGAGGATTAAAAGCAATTACATACACATCATTGGGACGAACTTCAAAAATAAAATAGAAGACCAATTTATTGGATTCAATTCCTTTCTGCATTTGATTAATCCATGCCTTAATAGAAGGACAACTAATCGCTTGTCCTTCTGCTCCCATTTTCGTTTCTCTCAGAGCGATTTTGTTCGCGGTCTTGTAGTGTGTTTATGTAAATTTTAAATAAATATTAATTAATTTAGATGAATTTTGAAATTTTGAATTAAAAATCAGATGAAATGAACTTTTTGGAGAAATAAAGTATTAGTTTTAAGATTCTTCTAGTTCTAGTTTAGTTGCTTAAATAAATTATTATTAAAATATAAAATGAGCTTTGCATTTATATATTATCTCTTATTATATTCCCTTAATAATATAGAATTTTGAACAAATTCTATGTCATAATAAATTTAATTTACGATCTGATATTTAAATTTTAATAACTTTTAACATTTTTTTTAAAAATTTTATATATTCTTATAACTAAGTAAGTTACTTTTAATTTTAAACATATCTTCATTTGTTATAAGCCATTACAAAATTAATTACCTTAATTTTAATTTTTCAAGAATAATGATATAATGTAAATCAAAACCAATTGATAAGAAATACTTCTAAATAAAGTTTTTTTAAATAATAATTATTAGTGATTCAAACAATCAGTAATATTTATTTTACCAGATATATAAAAATAATTAATACGAATATATATATATATATATATATATATATATATATAAACTATCAATTATCTATAACATTTGAATGAGATAGCAATTCACATTTCTCTCCGAGTATATTTCCAATGGAATAAAAATGGCATTGGGAGGGTGATTTTTATTCTGACGAAATCCACATTCTTGTTATTTTTCAAATTATAATTTTTTTATTTAAATCATAATATTTACATTTTTATTCTTATATTTTATTTGTATTGGTTGGCTAAATAATTTATATTTAATCTTATTATATGATATGAAAGACTAATATCATACCATTTTAGATAATATCTTAAGAGTCTCAAAAGAAGCTCTATGGATTCCATGTTGATGATGCATTTATATGTTATTCTTATCATATTATATATTAATCCTACTTTCATAATGTTTCATTATGTTTGTATAAGATTCAATTAAGTTCGTTTAAATTTACGATACATTAAAAAATTTGAAAAGCTCATCTTGAGCTCATTTGATTATAAATGAACCAAACTTCGATAAAATAAAACTTGATTCGATTCAATTAATTTGTATCATGATAGACATGGATGTTTGTATTGACTTTGCATACCAACTTTTATCAAGTCAAAACTCACAGGTAACTTAATACCAGCCTTCTATTGTATTCATTTACTAGCTCATAATCCAACCTACTGGCATTTGCTTCTTGTTTCCATGGTGCATAGATAATAAAACGTGCAATGCAAGATGCTATCTCAGAGATAAACAGTTCTTAAGTGATTCCACAAAGAAAGTTCAGATTCCATCCAAGTAAATGGGGATAAACCAGGAAACGGAATGATAGAATGATGAATGACGACAAATTGATTCGCTGATCTGAAAGTCGCAAAATCTAGCACTGAACAGTTTCCTATCTACCAATTATATTCCTAAGACAAAGATTATCAAAATGTATCGTTCAAGACTTCCACAAAAAGAAAATAAACTAGAACACAGTTCCTGCCATGAGCAACGAGCATTTTTCATGGTTTCAATTGCGTATATACCTGAACTAAGTCAAAGTTCGTTAAACTACGATCTTATACAGCAGCAAGATTTAACAACCTTAGGGTTACAACTGAATCAAACTCTTGAAACAATAGGAACCAAAAACAAACCAACCAACAAGAACAGAGGTAAAGAAGGCCAGAAAGGTTAAAAAGGTCATTCCACCAAGTAGCAGTCCAATGCCACATACCATAACAGAAGGCAGGTAAGATCTAACCATGGATCCTGTGCTAACCCAACGACCCTTGAGGAAGATCAACGCAGCAAGATTCACCACATTCCACCCACCAGAATGGAAATTTAATCGGTTCAGATTGTTGGCTACAAACGAGTGACAATTGCAGGTGAAAAGACTGTATGAGTGATGTTGAAACTCCTGTGTGCCCTTATGTAATGCATCATCCCATGTCAATATGCCCCTTCCAGTTACATCCATGTTGTGTTGATCCTCATTTTTGAATGAGGATGGACCGAGACGAATGGAACAATCCTGTGCAAATTTTAGAAAGTATGAAGCACATGAAATAAAACAACAATAACGCCTACCCTCTGAACATAAAGACAATGTTTAAAACATGCCTTGTTCAGACTTTGGACATGAAAATCAACACATACCTTTTCTTTGTTTATCTGGATGTAGCGTCTAACTGCTCCGAAGGCAAAATTGTCGACACATACAAAATTAGGCCCTGCAAAGTCCAGGATAACTCCATCTTCTCTGCATATGCCAACGTGGCCAATGAATGGAATTAGCCATGATAACACAGGGAGGGGTGTCCAGACGATGCAGCAAGGGAACCGGGCTCTTTTAGCATCAATCTGCATGGTTTGTTCAAAATTTTCCTCAAACATCATTTGGCGCTCTGGGTCAGCATTCTCCTCCATCATCAAATTCATAGAAAACTAGACTTTTCATCAACAAATCAATAGCTCCTGAGAAAAAAATGCACCTTATAAAACACATAAGAAGGGAATAGCATTCTGCGCCATTGTTTATGAAAATAAAAAATTTAAAAGGTTTTCACCACTATACAAACTTTAATCACATAAAAAACAAGACAAGTAAAGCCGACATTAACCATAATGACCTTCACATACATTTATCCTCCAACTTAAACATCACGGGAACATAAAACTTGTAACTTAAGCTTGACAATGTAAAGTTCTTACCAAGATGCAATCCAATCGACTAAAAAGAACATAATCCATCAATATTTTTGTCATTCGTAAAATGCGATCACATGATCCTAATGCTCAACACACGATTCTTTAGAGTAATCTTAAAACAACAAAAGGCTACAAAAGTATTGCATATCAAAATTCTTAACAAACAATCATCACATTCATTTGCTTGCTCTCATCTCCTTCAAATTTCGGTCTTTCTTTAGCCCGTAAAAACCTACTACGATAATTTCCTACTGCATTCACTACCCATCATATAGCACAACCATCATTAATCAAGAATTTGACTTCAGCCATACCAAGTACTCCACTTAACATAAATCTACCTTCTCAACTACATTCTTCTGGCAGCAATCAAAAAAGTTCATAACAATAGATCATTTACAAATAAACAAATGAATAAATTAACTGAAACTGAAACTGGGTTCCAACCACTTATCCAAATTAACCATTGTCCTATACTGTAATCTTAATCATTTTCTGCTATGTGAAAAAAAAGGAATAAGTCCAGTCCATCTTTGAAGAAAAAACCGAGTAAATGGATGATCAATAGCATTTGAAATTAGAACTGAAATGGCAAGAAATCGCAGCTGGCTGATGGATAATCGAAAAGAATCGACATCAAATTAAATCTCTAATGACATCAATCTCTAGATTGAAACAAAAACAGATGGTTGAATCCATCAAAAACTGTATTATGAATAATATTAAGCATTAATAAACAAAAAAAAAAGAAGAAGAAGAAGAAGATGGAAGAGAAATACCTTGAAAATGAAACGGGAGAAGGAAGAACTACGTGGGAGAGAGGGTAAAATGAATTTGGTCAACAAGATCTCGTTGGTTAATTAGTTTGCTCCCATGGTGTTTATATTCTAATTTAAAACCTAACCCCCTACTCCGGATTTTTATGAAAATCACCCCTTTACATGTTTTTATTGTATTATCTACCCAACCCATTAGGCTTTGCGGGATGGGGCCGTGAGGAGTTTTTTAATGGGAAATTTTTGAAAATCCCGCCTAGGTTATTGGTTTTTTTAACTTTGCCAGCTGTTTTCTTTTCTTACAAAAATATCAACTTTTATAATATTAATTTATCATGATAAATTGGAAAAAATCAAAATAGAATCTCATGAGATTTTATAATTCAAA
>CANYBF010734373.1:0-13920 GCA_948192965.1 Dalechampia spathulata
ACTCCATAGCATTTCTCGACGCGATCTCTCTAGGTCCTGCAGGTTAACCATGGTTTAAATCACTCGGGAGCAAGCACCACGGCATCTAACGCCGAACAGCGTGCAGTACTCCCACGTCCGGGATGTGCTACTCCTCACACATATATTTTTTAAGTGACAACAAACCTTAATTCATCCTTTTTAACTTATCTTAAGCTTGATTTTTCTTATTTTCTTTGCTAATAATCTTCTATTTTTCATAAATTATCACCTAAACCACATTTTAAGCTTACCAACCATTAATATGTTCATTGCATGATCCGGCCAAGGTGAAGGAGCAATACAACACACCCACATAAACCCCTTAACACTTTATTACTTGTATCTTACAATCGTAAGCCTTCTAATCATAAAAAAAAATCAAAACTCATCATATAAACTATATACCATTCGGATAGAAACTTAAATCCATTAAAAATTCATAAAACATATAGATCTAATACTATTTCATACTTTCCAACTCACCTTTCAAACTATGTAACTCAAATCTTCACTAAAAATGACCTTTTTGCTCTTAAGCTCCAAATTTGATATGGTTCCCCACCTTTTTGCTTCCTCTTCCTAGATCTATAATCTTAACCCATATGCATGCACTAAAATAAGTTAGATCTAACCATATAAAGAAGATTTAAGTCATAAAAGTTTCAGTTTCTTAAGGAAAAACTCAAAACTCAAGGATTTGCTACTTACACTTGATGATCTTTAAGAAAGAACTTTGGTCACTCTTTTAATGAACCAAACATGCATGTATTTGACCTTCACTTGAATATCCAACACTATATTGGCTTAAAACTTGAAAAACCAAGCAAAAAGAAGAGGAGAGCTTGCAATCTTTGCTTGCTTAAAGAAGATACATGCATTTTCCTAGAGAAACAAGAAGAAAATGGATTTAGATTATGAAGTTAGAAAAGAAAGATGAAGAAGAAATGAAGAAGAAGTCAGCTGGTTTGAAAGAAAATGAAGAAACAAGAGCCAAGAGAGAAAGATAAAGATAAGAAGATAAGCTTTCGAAAAAAGAATGAAAGGTTAAGAGAGAAGTGAGGGATGGGGAGTGTTTTGTTTTGGCCAAATGAGGGCAGAAGCAAATAATTAAATGGGGAAAATTTAGATAAACTAAGTCTCATTTGGAAAAAAAATCCCATTCAAGTCCCTAAACTACTCCAAACTACCCCTTTTAGCCCTAAACTTCATTATTTTCTTAAATTTATTTTTTAAATCCTCCAATCATAACTTAAATTTCATTTTATACAGTAAAATATACTCTAATATCTTCTATTTTAATTATAATTACCATCCATCAATTCTCTAAACCAATTAAATTAATATTCCTACACACTCTCTCCATCCACTAATACAATTTCCTATACTACTTTTCCAATTACCTATACACTTTTACAAATATCAATCCCACTTCTATTTAATTATTCTATTTAAAATATATTCTTAATTATTCTATTTTCATTATATTTATCTATTTATTATCTTCCATAACATTAATTTTCCTATTTTCTCACTTATGACATCATCTTGGTCTTTTATGACCATTATGACATCATAATGAAAAATACTAATTATACAATTCTAATATTTAAAATTTTTATTATATAAACTTAATAAGACATTATTAATTCATAATTGCTTATTTTCTAAAAAAATTCAAATTAATTTCACTCACTTACATCATCATCACCTAATTATGACATCATAATTAATCCAAATTTCAATTTTGCTAACTTTTGTAAATATCTAATTTAAGTTAACAGAAGCACTTTGAGCATATTTAATCAATCAAATTCAACATTTTTAACATATAAATCATCAATTTAGTGCCATTCAGGGGTCGTTTTAGTGGTTTTCATCGAAATTCCAATCTCTAACTTTAAAGCTATATACGCTAATCTTATCATATACTCATCATCATAATCATAATCATAATCTCATACCATTTTCACACCAATAACATATAAAACATTTTATTTCAATAAATCTTATGAATGCAAAGTGTGTGCTTGTTTCAGGATGTGACATTTCTGATTCTTTAAAGTTTTGCTTAGAGATAGTGGTGGATTAAGCGTTGGAAGTAAAAAGGGGAATTAAGGTTTTATGAGAATTGGTAAGTTAAGGTTATTATGAGTGGAATTAATGATAGAATAATGTATTTATGCAATGAATTAAGCTTTAAATTGAATTAAAACGAAGTGATAACTGGATGGTAATGTAGAAGTGTGTAAATGATAAATTAAAGGAAGGGAATTATATTTTCTATAGGTGTTTTAGTAGATTTGAAAGTTATAATGTTGAGATATCTAAATTACAGATAAAACTCTATTGGAAGTCCTTCAAACTTTTATAATTTGAATGAGATGTTATAGAATCCTTAGAGTATGTAGAGTGGCTGGAAGAGGGTAGTGAAGTTAGTTATTTTGTAAAAAGATTAAGTCTTACGCTTATTCTTATAGTATTGGTATTATTTTGTAATACAATTGAAGAAGTGAATAAGGAAAGGTTAGGAAAAGGAAGGGAAGCAGAAGAAATATCAGTTTGAGGTTGTTGTATAATAAATAAAAATGGAATAGTTATCCAATTGATTTTATATGAAATATATGTATGTATTTATCTATTTTCTATGATGATTTATAGAATTGACATTTGTGTTGCATAAAGATTTTATTTTAAGGAAATTGTGTTTTATTTGGATAATGGTTGTATCCATTTATTTTATATGTTTACAGTAGATTTGATAACTGTTTCAGCACTCTATTGTATATGATTTTAGTATACTTGATATATGATTAAAGAAGAAGTTTTGAAAAGGATTTATATTTTACAACTAATAACAGATAAATAATAACATATGATGGATGTTGAGATATCCCTCATTAGGTTGAAGGTTTAGTTATTGGTTCCCTCCCCAATTGAGAGGTGTGCACACTATATAGAGGAGATGATCACCTAGGGATGGGATTGAGACCCATCTCCCATCTGGGTTGTAGTGATTCATTACTATAGCTGGTGGTCTAGGTAGATGAGAATAGTTACCTTAGGGGTGGGATTGTGACCGTCTCCCATCCGGGTTACAAGTTTACTTGTGGCTTGTGATAGCGATAGAAAAGATAACAGATGATAATGAAAAGATAACCCGAAATAAAATGATATATGACTACGTTTTCAATCATGATTTATTTGTGTTATATCTATATGGTATATCATTTTCAGGTGATATTTGATCATTTTGTTTCTTGAAAGTGTGATCTTATGAGCAATGCTTTGTTTTTATAGTAACAAGGTGTTTGATTTTTGTTTTATTTGATGTTTCAACCATACTATGATTTTACTTTCATTTACTATGCACCACTGAGCTTTGTACTCAGCGTTCTTTCTTATGAATGCAGATCATAAAAGTAAGGATTGATCGAGACTCACACCTAGAAAGCTAAAGCGGTAACGGAGTATGACTAAATAGTTATTTTGTTAGTGTGTCATGTTAAATACGATGTAAGCATACAACTATGTAAATACCTAAAGATAAAGTGTATTGGTTTTATGTATGTAACTTATTTATATGATGTATGCACATAAGTCAAAGAATTCAAAATTTTACATGGTTTGTCACTTTAAACCTATTGCGTTATACAAGAATTAGTTTGGAATTAATTAAATTGCAATTTTTTATCTTCATTTTAAGTAATAGTAAACATTTAATAGACTCTCATTTTCACGATTGAAAGTGCGATTAGACATTTCTTTTCCATTGTGTTTATTTTGAAAATTATTTATAAAATAATTGAAAAATTATTTTAGCATCCCTTGTAATATGTTTAGCAGGTTTTGAGCTAGAGTGGAATCTATTAAGCGTATTACGGGAGCATGCCATATCTTATGTGAGGGGTAGGCTGTGACAATCATTCTAGATTTAGGAATGTTATATATCATTATTGCAATAAAAGGGGCATACACCTAATCGATGTTACATTGAGAAGATGCATTAGAATTGTAATGATATTTATACCTCTAACCTCCAAGGACCCAAATACATTTGGGTACCTAAGAAAAGGTAATTACATTTGTCTTGATAGGTTTGCTTGAGATCTAAAATAAGTGTAAACAAATGGTATCTTAATAATGGATGCTCAAGGCATATGACTAGAAATGTAAGCCTCTTCTCCAATTTAGAAAAATAGGATGGAGGTAATGTCATCTTTTGAGACAACACCAAAGGTAAAGTGATTGGAATTAGTAAGATTGGTAAGAAATCCAACTTTTCAATTAACAAAGTTTTATTAGTTGAAGTTTCAAAACATAACTTGTTAAGCATATGTCAACTTTGTGACAATGGTTATAAAGTTGTCTTTGATCCTAAAGGTTTCTTTGTTTATAGGATTTATGATAAAAAGTTAGTTTTTCAAGGGGAAAGAATTAAAAATGTCTATGTAATTGATTTAGAGTCTTTTACTAACAAAAATGTTAAGTGTTTTGTTTCAATAAGTGAGGACTTATGGCTGTGGCATAGAAGGCTTAGGCTTGCAAGCCTTGAGAACATTGGAGATCTTGAAAAGAATGAACATGTAGTTAGACTTCCAAAGATCAAATTTCTCAAGGATAAGGTATATGAAGCTTGTCAAATAGGCAAATAAGTAAAGTCCTCATTTAAGGTAAAGAACAAGGTAACTTCTACAAAACCTCTTCAACTTCTTCATATGGATTTATTTGGACCTACTAGGATTGCTAGCTTAGGAGGAATGTATTATGCACTTGTTATTATAGATGATTACTCTAGATTTACTTGGGTTTCATTTCTAGCTCATAAAGATAAAGCATTCAATACTTTTCAAACATTGATTAAAAGAATGCAAAATGAAAAAAGATATTACATTTCATCTATTAAGAGTGATCATGGAAAGGAATTTCAAAATGAAAACATTAAGTCATTTTATTATTTGCATGGCATTAATCATAATTTTTCATCTCTTAGAATTCCTTAACAAAGTAGGGTAGTTGAAAGGAAAAATCAAACTCTTTGTGATATGGCACGTACAATGCTTAACGAGTACCATTTACCATCGTACTTTTGGACTGAAGTGATCAATACCACTTGCTATGTTCCAAATAGATTTCATTTAAGACCTATTTTGAAAAAAACTCCTTATGAGATATAGAATGGTAAAAAACCAAGAATTTCATACTTTAGAGTATTTGGTTGCAAGTGCTACATTTTAAATACCAAGGATAATCTTGGAAAATTTGATCTTAAAAGTGATGAAGGTTTATTTCTTGGATATGTAACATCTAGCAAATCATATAGAGTTTTCAATAAAAGGTCTTTGGTTGTTGAAGAGTCAATGCATATTGTTTTTTATGAAACTAATCCCTTAGTCCAAGAAAGGATCTTACTGATGATGATATAGGTATCCTAATAGAACAAGTAAAGGAACATGAGAACTAATAAGTGGTAGTTCCTAAACATGTTGAAAAGGAAGAATGCAATGAACTTTCTCCTCACCTTGCCACTACTACAATCTTACACAATTTGCTAAGAGATTGGCAATTTTAGAAAGGGCACTCCAAGGAGCTTATTATAGGTAAAATATCCAAAGGGGTAACTACTCATTCTCATTTTAAGGATATTCATAACAATTTTGTATTCATATCTTAAATAAAACCTAAGAATATTAGTGAAGCCTTAAATGATGAGAATTGGGTTATTACTATGCAAGATGAACTTAATTAATTGTAAAGGAATAAAGTGTGGACCTTAGTACCCAAACCTAGGAATGCTTTTATTATTGAAACTAGGTGGGTGTTTAGGAATAAGTTAGATGAGGATGGTGCTATAACTAGAAATAAAGCTATATTAATGGCACAAGGATATAGTCAAGAAGAAAGATTAGACTATGATGAAACCTTTGCACCGGTTGCTAGATTATAAGCAATTAGAATATTGTTGGCATATGCATCTCATATGAATTTTAAACTCTTTCAAATGGATGTTAAAAGTGAATTTTTAAATGGTTTTATTAAAGAAGAGGTTTATGTTGAACAACCTCCTGGTTTTGAAGATTTTAACTTTCCAAAGCATGCTTTTAAACTAATGAAAGCTTTGTATGGACTTAAACAAGCACCTAGAGTTTTGTATGATAGGTTAAACTCATTTTTAATTGATCATGGTTTTGAAAAAGGTAAAGCAGACACCATACTCTTCATTAAGAACTGTAAACATGACATTTTACGTATGCAAATTTATATTGATGATATTATAGTCGATGTTACTAATGAAGAGTTATGCCAGGAATTCTCTAAGTGTATGCAGGAAGAATTTGAGATGAGCATGATGGGAGAATTGAAGTATTTCTTAGGACTTCAAGTCAAGCAATGTGAAGATGGAATCTTCATCAACCGACTCAAGTACACTCAAGAAATGTTGAAGAAATTTGGAATGGATGACGCTAAAGCAAGCAAAACACCTATGAGCATGACAATAAAACTTTCTTTGGATAAAAGTGGCAACCAAGTGGACTAAAAGAAGTATAGAGGTATGATACATAGTTTACTCTATCTAATTGCTTCCAAGCCAGATATTATATTTGCTATGTGTATGTGTGCTCATTTTTAAGCATCACCTAGGGAATCTCATTTAAGTGTAGTGAAAAGGATTTTCAAGTATTTAATTAGTACTATGTATTATGGCTTGTGGTATCCTAAAAGTGTTTCATTTGACTTGATTGCATTTTTTGATGCTGACTTTATTGGTAATGTGTTAGATAGGAAAAGTACATATGGAACATGTCATTTCTTAGGAAATTGTTTGGTTTCTTGGTTTAGCAAGAAACAAAATTGTGTTTCATTGCCTACTGCTGAAGCTGAGTATATTTCCGTTGGTTGTTTGTTGTGTAAAAGTGTTATGGATTCAACAATAATTAAGAGACTACAATGTTTGTATGTCATGTACATCTATCAAATGTGATAATACTAATGCTATAAATTTGTCTAAGAATTTTATACAACATTTTAGGAGTAAGGATATAGATATTAGACATCATTTCTTGCATGATAATGTGCAAAAAGGGAAAGTTGTATTAGAATTTGTTGATACAACTCACCAACTTGTAGATATTTTCATAAAACCCCTATGTAAAGAATGTTTATACTTCATCCAACATGATTTAGGGATGATAGATGGATCATTTTTAAAATAGAGATGAAATTTGGACTTTAGAATTATCAAGAACAATCTCAAAAATCTTCTTCAAAACTTTATTTTTAATGCCTGTATGGTTGTATAGAATTTGGTACGCCCATACGGATTCTTGAATCCAAATTCATTTTCTGTTGAATACTTTGTAGGGTTGTACATCCTAAGGAGTACACCTATACAAAAAGTAAGCAACTTTTAGAATTTTCATAAATTGGCTAGTACGGTCATACAAGATTTGGTACGCCCGTACACCTAAAACTTCATAAATTCCAAATTCTGCCGAAGCAATGGTACGACCGTACATAAAAAATGGTATGCTTGTACATGTATAAGGCATGAAATTAGTATGGCCGTACACGAGTAGGTACTTGTGTATGTGATGCTTTTCTTTCAAAAATTTGAAAATTTATGAGCCTGTATGACCATACGCAACTCAAAATCTCAATTTTAACCTAATTATCTCACCACCGTTTCTCACAGTTCATCCAATTTTTCTTTGATTTCTCACTCAAATCTCAACCAAATCACTTTAAACCAGTCCCAATCAACTCGAAATCATATTCCCTACTCCTCTACTTTAGATTTTTTATCAGATTATTTAAAAATCTTAGGTTTTCACCTTGACTTTTTCCTATTTTATTAAGTTTTTTATTCTATTTTATTTTATGATTTTCTACCATTTCTACTCAATTTTTGACCTTGGTTCTTTAGAGTTAATTGTTTAAGATTATATTATTAAGCTATATTTCAAATTTGTTTTGGTTTTGTTATAGGTAAAATTTTATGATTTTTCACAATTCTGCTAAAACTCTGCTAAAATTTTGAAAAATTCAATTTTTAAAAAAAAAACTCCTAATATTTAAATATGTCTGCTCATGATTCTTGAGGTGGATCTTTGTCTCAAAGTTGAGGTTGGGTCAAAAGCATTGTATCCTAGGGAGAAGGTCCTCGAACTAACACTCCTTTGTTAAATTTTTGTCAAGCTATACTGAGTGAGAAGATTTTCTCTCACTCTCATTTTTCATGTGTGTTGACTCTTCAAGAGGTCAAACTTGAGACTGATGTTAGATATTTTTTGGCTAACATCAACTGGTCCAATTTTACTTTTCTAGATAATCACTTTATTCAATCTATCACATTCAAGTTTTTATAGACGTTTAAACTCGATATGTCATATGATTGTTCTTTTGGACTTTTTTGTAAACTCTACAAACTCACTCATTCTAAGTTTAATTCTATTTTTGACTTTTCTACTAAGGGCATTGTGAATGCTAAATCAGCAGTTTTTGATTACAAAACTTTTTAAAGGGAGATCACACTCGATACTTCTTTCCATCCTTCAAGGCTAAAAGCCTCCTATTTGAAATCCCAGCCCTTTATTACTGTTATTGTCTGATCACCTATCTTATCTTTGAGAGATCAAAGTTGAATGACACTGTCACAGGCCCTGACCTAATCTTTCTTTATTCTATGCTCACAAGCAAGCTTATTCAATCTGGCTGCTGGCTTCAGACTTCATTTCATAAAGTCAGCATACATAATTAGCTAGCAAGGTAATTCTTTTCAGTCCCATTATCCACTATATCTATCATCATCTTAAAAGCCTTTGTGGCTAATTCTCTTACCCCTATATCTTATGGTCCTCATTTAGATATGTCATTCATTAAGCACTCCATGCTTAGTGAATGTGATAATAATCATGAGTACTCCATTCACTCAGAGTACATCAAGAGGCAACTGAAGCATTTACTGGCATTGGGGCTTCCTAATGATACTATTGCTTTGTATGGATGTAAAGTTCTAGAGGTTTGCAGGCACATACAGGTGCCTATACTAGAGGAAACTCTTGTAGAGCTTTATATCCTTACTGATTCCCCTCACGATGATGCCAGATGACAGGCAGCCTTAAGCCATAAATGACAAAGATAGTCTGAGGGAGGATCTACTTCTGGCATTGTTATTCTTGATCTTACTGCTCCTTCCACTACTATTGTTGATCCTATTGCTACTGCTACTCCTGCTGTTGCTTCTTTCTCTGTTGTTGATATGATCACACAGTAGCTCACAACGCTCAACACTCGACTCAATGGTTTTGAGCAATGCTTCAACAATTTTGATCAATGCTTTCACTCTATTAACCAGCATCTGGATCAACACCTTACTGAGTTTCAGGATTTCTAGATGACCACCTCTGCTACCTTACAATCCATTAGTACATTGCTAGATCCATTTATCCCTCCTCGTAGTCCTCATTGATTATTTTTGATATTGATAAAGGGGGAGATGTTTAGATAGATAATTTAGATGTCTAAAGATATATGGTAGATAATTTAGTTGACTTTGACTTTTCTTTATGTATTTGATTCAGTGTATTCATTTCATTTCAAGATATATGATATGTGATCATCTATGTTATTTCCTTGTATGATTGATTGACTGATTATTGGTAATTATTTGCATTAATTCTAAAATAAATAGGGAGTTTTTTTTTTAAAATTGATAATTTTTATATGATTTTATAAATTAAACTTAAAGTAATTGTCAATATCAAAAAAGAAGAGAATGTTAGCCTCAAGATTTTGATGTATGTATTTTACAAAATCAATTTAAGTTAATTTGAATTTAAAATATTGATTTTGATGGTGGTACGGACATACGGGATTTTGTATTGGTGTACCACTATCGTATTTTGCTTGGTACGGGCATATGGTTAACCGTACCAACCCTGAGTGTTTGACTTATGATTTTATGCTTGATATGGGAGTAACGGTTCTGGTACAATCGTACCACATTTTATGTATTGGTTGTAAAAGTTACCGGGAACTTTATACGACCATACTAAGATTTTATACGGGTATACGGACCTTTTGGCCTAAAATTGAATTATGTTTTAACTAGCGATATGGGCATATGGGTTCCTGTACGGTCATACAAGCATCTGTAAAAAGATTTTAAATCTATCTATTGACTCTTTTTAATAGAACTTTTTGAATCTTTTGCTTTCTAACGGATCTATTCTCTTTGTAGAGCTTTCATATTATTGAGATTAGCCTTTGTCAAGTATGTTACTTTGCCAAAAACATTTTCCTTACTTGTATCTCTTAATCTCTCACTCTTACACAACCCTAGTTCTTTTATTATTGTAATTTTAGGTTGGTGTGTGATTAATGCTTGAAGCATTACTGTTGTAATTAATAGTAGATCTTTATGAGCTATGCTTTGATTGTAAAGCTTTGAGTGCAAACCTTGAAAACATTGGGTTTGAATTCTTGTTAAAGAATTCATTTTTGTATTGTTTGATTGGTTTTAATGGAACCCTAAGTTGAAACTTAGGAGAAATGAACATAGGCAAAGAGTTATGCCAAACCACTATAAACTGTGTCATGTTGCCATACTTCTATGGATTTCAAATAACATACTAAATTCTTTTAAAAGAAATATGGTGAAGTTTTAAAGTTTTGTTGGGATTGAGAAATCTACATTACGAGATTGATTAAGGTAATACATATATCTAATTAATATTTATTTGATGTGAACATGATTGAAGTACTATTAATTAAGTTATTACATGAATGTGATATAACAATTAATAACAAATGAAGAATATTTAAGATTTAAGGTTTAAATTTAAATAAAATATATAAGTAGTTAAAACATGGTAATAATGAAAATTTAAAATTGATTTTTTGTGAAAGCATGATATTATTTGGAACTGAAAAATGGTAAATGTAATGATAATTATATAATTTGAAAATTAAAAATACAAAAGTATTTTTATTGAATAATGCAAGGAGATAAAGTTATATATAAAAACTATGTAATTAAAATTAAATAATTATTATAATTAAAATTAAGTAATATATAAAAATTATGTAATTAAAATTAAGTAATTATAAATAATTAAATAAGAAAATTATTGTTGAAAGTATTTTTAAAAATAGATATTTATGAACTATCCTATTTGATATTAAAATTAAAGTGGTTTATGAAGTAAAAAAAAGAAATAAGTATTATTGGATAACTAATTAATAAGTAAATAGTTTATGAAAAATTAGATTAAATTACAAATATTTGGATTTTGAGTTTACATTAGGCTCCTTTAGTATTTGTGTATATTATTTATTTTATTTGCAATTTTTAAGAATTTGTAATCAATTATTTATTCTAGTTTGTACTCCTATTTTATGATGTTATATTAATTTATTGTGTATATTTATTGTTAGACCCATGATTTTGATGCTTATGTTTTGTTAAATCAATTTAAGTTAATTTAATTTTATAATGTTGAAAATGATTATGGTACGGTATAAATTGTACCTTGTGTTTATTGTCGTACTTCCGTAGATTTTCATTTATGATTATGAATGATAGAAAAAAATGTGTATATGAACAATTAATTGATTAAGATTGTAAAATTTAATATAAAACTCATACAAAATATATTTTCACCACCTAATGTATCATTTATGAGAGGTTTGAATAACAACATTGCTAAGGATTAGTTAAATCATTTCCTAGTATCCACGTGGTGACTCTAAGACCTAAATATAGGTTCGTTCATCCCCTTGAGGATCGTTTAGGGAAGATTGCTCTTTTCACCAAGTGAACCTAAATGTTATATTGCATATCATTTTGGTTATGGTTAGGATTGAAAACCTGCCCATAGTGATGTTTCCATTGAGCTACCATGGTGAAGAGTAGTGGCACATAATGTATAAGATTCATATCAGTTTTACAATGTTAATGAATATCACTTTACATTTTCACACAAACACTTTATGCCAAAATTACCATGTAATCATGGATGAGCTATTACCTTGGTCTCCATTTCGATTCCTTGGGAACATGAATTTGCTTTCACCACTCATTGTTAACATACAGATAATTATCAATAATTCCTTGATTGGATAGACATAAGGTATAGTTTAAGTGATTGATGACTCCTTCATCGAATAAATGCTTGGACATTATAGCGGGAGACTTTAGCCTTGTTACCAAACTCAAACCATGCTGATCACCTTAGTAACTTCCAACATAGGATTCCATTATGCATGGAAAATGTAAAGACATTTAGTTGAATTTAATCCTTAAAGTTTACGTAACAGTGCATATTGGATAATAATTATTTTTCTTATTTAGATGTTAATGTTTTTAACCTAGTTGATTTTGACTTTGACTGTTAATAATTTAAAATGAGCTTCATTTAACCCTTTTCCATGAAGTTACATCTTCCATGTTGTAAAATAAATAATATTGGTATTGAAAATATTTCATTGAATATAAAATGATATGAAATTTTCTTACAAACTTTGTCAGAAAACAAATAGTGAAGAATACTGCTATTTTATTATATTTGTAAAATATTACAATTGCATATTTAGAATTATGAATTGATTTGTAATAATAAAGAAAATGAATATTTTGGTAGAATAAGGGAAAAATAAGTTTATTTAATTTTGAAATATTGAATTTAGTAATGGTGAATAACTTATAATTAAATATAATATGTAACTTTGTTAATGGATAAGGGTTAAAATTGTGCAATTTTGATTTATTAGCAACTAAAATGAAATACTTTAAACATTTTAACGTCTAAATTGGAGAAAAATTATATGTCTAATATGTACTTTTACGTAAATTTAGGAGGTTAAATTCAACTATATGCCTAATATAAATGTGTAATTGAAGTTATCAATTAATAAATGTGTATATTATATAATGTTGATATGCATTATGTATAATAAATTTAGAGGAAATATGGCACATGTTCTATCTTGCTCAATATATAGGGGTGGTCAACAAGTCAACTCACATATTGGTTCTGACTATTACAATGGCCAATGAAAATGGGTTGCTTTGGATGATGTCTTAAATCTTTTATTACTGTTACACATGATAAAGACAATGATTGGACTGGGTATCAATGCCATCATCACATCTATCATTTTTAGATATCCAATGCTGCATGTACTTGGACATATGTCTTTTAATGCTCTTCAAATTAGGAGTGAAAGAGATGTTAGCATTATGTCTGAGATAATTAGCTCTTTTCCTAGATTTGTCACATCTTTTGGCTGCATAACATGCTCCCGTAGAATGGTTATTAACTTCCTAATCAAGGAAGTCAATAATTATCCTACAAAGGATTCCATACATTTCGTAAATTTTTTTTTATACATATAACTTGCATGCAAACTCATATTAACTCAAAACATTTATTATCCCAGGTTATAAAATAACATCATAATTATGTCATCACATCATCAGAGTTATAAGATACACACATTACTATTTTACATATCTTTAGTTTTGCCAAACTAACTTTATTTACTGCCAGAGTACTTTATTTAAGTAGTTGCATGATAATTTATAAAAATATAAGTCTGAAGGAAACTTAAACCATTTACCAACAAACTATTGATATGTCCAGGTGCTTTACTGATGTTATGGTTCTGCGACTTTGCTTGGTCCTACGTTTATCAATTGACAAACGTTGAGTATAAACTCATTGGTGCTAGTTATAGCATGTAATACAAGTAATCATATAATCCATTAGTTATAATATTTAAAAACTTAAGGCATTTATATTTCATGACGTGTTGATGCCAAGTAAACATTATGTCATATACTTCAAAATAGCATGTCTATTTCATTTGTATATCATGTCATATATGTATGAATCATTTAGC
>CANYBF010734383.1:0-44643 GCA_948192965.1 Dalechampia spathulata
CATAAAACCCTATCACTTCCCTACATTTCACTTCCCAACGACTGACATCTCTTCACTTTCCAATGTCCCTTCTGTTTCATACGTTTCTTCCTTGCTATCTCTGTCTATTCTGCTCCCACCTGTTCCTTGCTCTTCCTGCCCATTCCCGTCCTGCATTTGATTATCACACTGATTCTCTTCATATATCTTATTTTTTTGCTTTTAAATATTTATTTTCTTAAAAAAAAAAGAACAGATTTTTTTGAAAAATTTATGGAAACACCATTGTTTTGCTAAATATTTTTAAAATTACTGAACGCTTTTCCCTGATTATAAAACTATATTTTAATTTGTTATTTCAAAAAGATTCTTCCACTTTTTTTTAAATATATAATATACTTTTTTATAAAAATATGTTTTAAAATTAAAAATAGTTAACATTTTAAATTAATATTAAAAAATTATAATATATTTTAAATATCTAACGTGTATTTTAAAATGATGTTTTTTAATATTTATACATATATAATATATTTTTGTATAAATTTTTGAAATTTTTTAACTTTCATATCTTTAAACAATAAAAAATATTTTCATATTTTTATAATTTTATAAATATTTTTATGTATTTTTATAAAAAAAACACTTTTTGTTACCATACCAAATAGCCTTATCCTCTAGTTTATTCACAGTTTTACAAATTAAATAGCATAAGAGGCAGGCCCACATCACTGAGATTTCCTGCATTCACTTCCCTTTCATGCCCCATGACGTCTGCATTGGAAATCCACCTCACCATATATATATATATATATATATATATATATATATATATATATAGATATAACCCTTCCATTTTTTTACGATAATTATCAATTTTGTTTATTCAACACTAAAGATTAATAGGTTCTTAAAAATATTTATTTTAAAGGCTTAATATATACTAAATAAAATCCATAATTATTTTATAAATATGTAATTTTTTTATTTACGGTGGGCCTCTGGAGGCACAGAAGGCCCAGGTGATACCCACTGTCACCCTTCTGCTACTTTATTTTATTTTATTATTATTTATTTCCCTTTTTTTTTCTTTTTTCGCTAAACTCTCCGTTTCATTTATTATAAATAGTAACCCTAATCCATTAGTGTCCCTCCTTCAGTACTCACTTCCTTTCCCATTTTCTCTCTCAAATCCAATTAATATTCTTGTAGAAGAACCCAAACCCACTTCAAAGGAGATCAAAGGGTTGCCTTTTTTCTACTTTTTGGTTGGTTTTTTTCTTCTTTTTTTTTATTAATTGGAATCATCAGCCATGGCTGCTGCTGGTCTTACTCATAGTGTAAGTGCACCTGAATTTTACTTTGATGAGAAATGGAAGCTATCTAAGAATGAAAATTGTTCTTCTTCGTCAAGAAGATCTGTCGGTTCATCTACTTGTTCATTAATGAAGAATTCATCTCAAAGAAGGTGTTCTTTTACAAGAAAATGTGCAAGATTAGTTGAAGAACAAAGAGCTAGATTCTACATCATGAGAAGGTGTGTTACTATGCTTATTTGTTGGAGAGATTACAGCGATTCTTGAAAACAAGTGATGGAAAAGAAGAGAAAAAGGATGGAAGAACAAAAAGATTGATCAACTAAAAAGAGAAAGAGAATGAGGTAAATGGTTCAAGAAAAGATTGAATCTTGAAAGTTTTCTTTCCTCTCTTTCTTGATTTTGCTTTCTTTCTATGGGATGGGGTTCTTGGGGTTCGCTCTTAAAAAAAACAAGGAAACAAAAAAAGAGAAAACAGGAGAAAAGGAAACCAAATATCTAAGCATTTTCATGGAAATCCAAGAAACAAGAGGAAATATGAGGAAGAACAAGAACAAGAAGATGATGAAGAAAGATATATATGTTTATATATATGTATGTGTGTATGTATGTATGTACATATACATATAATAGGTTCATATTTTGTTTTTGGACATATTGGTTTTGAATCTTCTTGAAAGAGGATCAAATAAGTTGTTGAATTAATGTTAGCAGAGATGAATGAAAGAATGAATGATCCAACTGATCAAATTTTTTCTAGAAATTATGAGTTTTGGGGGTGATGTTTGTTTTCATGATTTGAGGTGATGGATTTTTGTCTGTGTCTGATCTGATCTCAGATGTTGAAAGAAAGAAGGAAATTCCAGCAGCTAGAAGCTGCATGTGAGAGGGGTCTGTGTGAATCTGGCATGCTACCTTACACTATAGTTTTTCAAACCATTTTTCCTATTTCAATTCCTTTTTCTTTAACATAATTAATAAATAAATCATTTTTATTTTATTTTTAGTAGTTGATGCATAGACGTGGGATTGAGAGTTTATAGCGGTAAAAGAGATGCTTTTCTGTTTTTTTCTAAAAAAAATATAATTGTTTTTTTCATCCACTATATATTTTACAAATTTTTAGTAAATATATTTTACTTACATAAATTTTAAAATTTTTATACTAAAAATATATGTGTGGACTTTGTAGAAAGAATTTAATGTATAAAAAAATGATATTAATTTATTAATTTAATTTAACTATGATTTAGTAGTTATATAATATTATAATAAATTTGATTCATTAAGAAATTATAATATTTTTTTAATTTTATGACTTAATTATATTAATTATTTTAAATCAGATTTAGATTTTCAATGCATTAAAAATTTTATATTATATTTAATTTGATTTTACACTATTATATATATACTAATATAACTTATTAATTCAAATTATCATTCTCAAATATTTTAATTATTTATTTTTATTTCTGCAATTAGAAAGACAGCTTTTTTTAGAATAAAAGCGTAATATAATATTTTGCAATCGCCGGTGAACTGATGCAGGGGAGAGAGCGCGAATCACAATGCCATGTGATATGGAATCTGAAATTACCATTTTGCCCTTGTGAGCCGACTTGACTATGCAATTGGACCACCTTGACCCGTCATCCTTTCCTGGAAAAGATGATGATTTATACGAATAATATTTTTGTTTTTATTTTCTTATTTTTAACAAATTTTTTGGTTATTTTTATTAAACAAAACATATTTTTTGTTATTATTTTTTAAAAAAATTCCAAATTAAAATCAGTTTAATTTTAGATTTAATGAATTAATTTAATCATTTTATGGATTAAAGTTGAATTTTCTTTTCTTTTCTTTTTTTGTAATTTTTGCTCTTTTGACTTGTTATGTATAGATTTGAATAATTCATGGATTAAAAAAAATTAAAAAATAATTCAAGATTGAGTAGGAAATTCAGAAAAGACAAAAATTGCATGTGATGAAGAAGGGTATTTGATTTTGATATTCCTTTCATTTTTTCAAATATTTTATTTATTTATTTATTTTTCAATTTTTTAACATTTTCCAAATTTATTAATTTACATATTCTTCTTCACCAATGGCTTCCGACGAATTTGAAAATTTTGATTTAATTTAATTAATATATCAATTAACTAAATACATTGTGATTAATTAAATTAGCAAATATTAAATCGATAAAATGTAATTTATTTTTTAAAAAAGTTTATTGATTTGAACTCATTACTAAAATTTTGTAATCACATTTAAAAATTTCAAATTAAATTTCTAATCAATCTATTAAATTAGATTTGAGTTGATTAATAAAAAATACAATCATTAATATTTATCTAAAATTTAGTTTAGTTTAATTTAAAAATTTTAAATTTTAAAAATATTTTATTTGATTGGTTTAAAAGAAGTGGAATTATTTCAATATTTTTTTACTTAATTCTTTTGTATTTCACCAATATAATTACAGTAATATGTGCCCTAGCTTAGTATGTAACTGTTTGATTTGAAAATTACTAATAATCATGATTTCGATCCTAATAAAATGATCACGTGATATTATGGAATTAATTAATTAATTTTATTATTACGTTGGAAATTATAATAACGAGCAGCTTATTAATTGCTTGTTTTAAAATTTTAAATTATTTATAAATGCATTAATAGATTATTATTTTTCGAAGTATATATTATAAAACCAATTTTATTATAAAATAATATTAAAAGATTCTGATCATAAAATCACGGTTAATTAAGAAAGTGGACAGCCATTGCTGGCAATGAAGCTTCACGTATATGATCATAATCCAATATTATGACATATACATATATATATATATATGTTTGGCATATTTCTATGTGGTTTGCTTCTTTTAATTTGGGTTCATCACGTGCCTTGGCATTATTATGATAATCATTTATTTATTTTTTATTAAGTCCAATTTCTCATAATTTCAAAAATAAAAATTATCTTCATTATATAATTGGTTGTTAATAAATTATTATAAATACGTTTTTACTGAAAGTTGCATTAATTAAATATATATTTATATATGTAAATCATGACATCATAATCAAGTGTATAAATGAATCTAGTTAATTTATAAACTATTGAAATTTTTAATTTTATAAAATTTTATTTAAATTCGATTAAAAAGATTTATTTAATAAATAAATTGAGGTTAAACTAAGTAATGATGGATTAACTTAAACTCATTAATCAACTTATTAATCAAATTTATGATATGTTATTATTGTAATTGTGGTTATAGTTGGCAAATTCTATTGCTTTGAAGATGGGGCATGGATTTAGATCATGCATTTAGCTTTCCAGCTTTAGATTAGGCCAATTTTTTATATCATATGATTGATTTATTCCACACATATCCCCTTTTCTTTCCTTAATTACATCTCGATTAGATTAATCGAATGTAAATAACTTCGATTATGTTCATAAAATTAATGATATAATAGTATTTAATTGTTTAATAGCAATTAGTTATTTATATATTAATTTCAAGTTAAAAGTAATATTTAAATTAGTTATTTAATGTAAAATTTTAAAATAAGCATAAAATTCTAAAATTTAAATATGAGAATTACATAAATTTTATTCTCAAATTTCATGTAATAGTTTCTTTATATGACATTAAAGTATTGATATAAAGTTATTAAAGTATTGATATAAAGTTTGATTCATAAAAATCTCGTTTATTAAATAATATATATTTCAATATAAAGTAAAAATTATATATATGCATATTCATATTTTAAATTCAATAAAAATTGAGATGCATAATGCATTAAAAATATACAATCTCATTTTTAAATCTTATTTAATAATTTAAATTTTAAGATTGAATAATTTTTTTAATGTTAACCTTTTAAAATTAGAATGAATAAAATTTTATGAAATACTATTTCAAATTTCTAAATGTTAATATTTTATAAGATATAATTAAACCATAAAAAATAAAAGAATAATATTTTAACTTAATAAACACTAAATATTACTATAAATATTACGGTTAAACATATGGTTTTAATTCAAATATTTAATGAATTTATAGAATTTTAATTTTAGATTGGATGGAGACAAGACCAAATTAGATAAGATTATTCTTTTAATCATTATTATCTTGTAATTGGAGGCTGAGAAATAATGAATAGAATAGACCTTATCATTTGTTTGCTATTCACTTTCCATGCTTTATCATCTTTGCTTTTCTTCCTTCCTAAATCTTACTTTTATTTGGTCTAACCTCTTGATTAGGGTCAATTGCATACTTTACTTTTCTTAGCAATTTTCCTTCTTTTTATGCATTTTCTAGGCAATCAAACAAGTCTCACTCTCCAATGGACCATCTTAATTTTTATCATTAATCATTAATCATTGGGATTTAACTTGGCATGCCAAAGATGCACTTACAACACTAGAAATACAAAAAAAAAAAAAGAATTAAATATCATGAAAATAAGATTTATTTTTATCGATATTACTCATTAATATGAAGAATTAACGATCCGAGAGGCGATGATTTATCCTGTGGCGGATGTTAGCGGTTCGAGTCCATTTATCTCCAGCTCGTGAACTTAGCCGGTACAAAGCTATACGATAGCACCCATTTTTCCGATTCGACAGTTAAATCTATGATTTATTGACATTAATAAGATCCTTCCATTTAGCATTACTTATTTTTTTACTAAATAAATTTTTGAAATCAACATGGATTGCATTATAAAAGAAATATTGCAAAATATGTTTACATGTGTGATGTTGGTCCAATTTTTTACAAAAAATAATGTATATATTATGCATTTATTAGCACTAGTTCAATTATTTATTATTTATTGATTAGGTCATGGTAATGGAAAATAAATGAAGGAATGCAGTAGTAATAAATAGTGTACTAATGGCACTAAAAATTATTAAATCTATAAAAAAAAAAACAAATGATTATGATAATGATAATCAATCATTATTTATTTTAAGAGGCCATCTTAATGGTTTGACCTTCTCAAAAGTTCCATTCCCACAATGAATTGGAATGATTTAAAGCAATGAATTATTATTATTATTATTATTTTAAAATCATGGGATTTTTATAGAATTTTGAAAACATGGCTCTTTTTTAAATTTTAATAAAGGTTTTTATTTTTTAAATAAAAATAATAAATTTAATATATAATCTCGATATTATTTTTTTTATCAGATCCTTATAAATTATGTTTAACTAAAAACATATTTTTATTTTATTTTATTTTATTTTTATGATCAGAAATTAAAGTTGATAAGGATCAATCAAGTTGTGAATTAAATAAATAAAAAAGGATATTGTGAAAATGTGAAATTGTAAAGATTGATTAAATCTGAAGGGGGGAGACATGAGATCATAGAAATGATTAGAGATTGATTCTGTAATCTTAAATCAAAGACTTTTAAGCCCCATTTTGTTTACTTTTTTAATCCATTTGGGTCCATTTTCAACATTAATTTCAGAAAAAAATAAAAGCCATCCCATTTCATATTCTATAAAGTTGGTTTTAATTATTTATTTATTCATTTTTTTTTATAATGTAATTTTTGGAAAAATATTTGCTTTGATTCGGTTCGGTTTGGATTTTTATATATTGATCGAGTTAGATGAAAATAATTTTAGAAATAATTAAAAGATTATTTTTCTAAAAAAATATTTTTGTTGAAATAATGATTTTTCTGATAAAATAATAGTTTTGTATAATAAAATTTTAATAAATTTATATTAAATCTTGTTAAAATTTGAAAATTATTTTTTTTATAAATTTATTATTGATGCAATAATTATAATTATGAGAATACAATATTTTTTATTATTTAAATTTGTTAAAATTCTAGAGAAATTAAAAATCATTGACTTAATTAACCAATAAAAGGGATTCCTTTGCTGGCCTGAACTCCTATTTATAAGTGATGTGGGAATAGACTTAATAGACATCTCAACAAAAGCAAAATCAAAGAAATATAAGACAAAGATAGTCATTTTTTTAATAAAATAATTATTTTTATGATAAATTTATAATAAAATTAAAATAATCAAACTTTCCCATTAAAATTAACATGTTTTACAATTATATCAAGAGATTTTTTTAAATTTATAGAAAAACAATACATATCTTATTAAATTTATTTTAAATATTCTTAACTTTACATTCAAATTTAAGAATATTATTTTTATAAATATTTTTAAATATAAATATTATTTCACATGAATATGTTCATTTTTATTATCTTATCTCAACATAAACATTAATAATGAATTAGTGTTGATGAATGTAATATTTCACTAATTAGTAACATGAAAATTTGTGATTTAATTAATTAAATTAAATATAAAGACATGTGAAATATAGAGAATTATTTTTAAAATTTTATTTAATAGCTTTAACATTTGAAATCAAATGAATAGTAATAATATTTTAGTAAAGTGAGATATAAATATGAGTTATATTCCAATCTAAATGGGTTGTTTCCATTTTAATTTAGCAATTTGAATCCCATTATTTTCTATTTACAGTTGATAAAATTGATTTAATGAACAATTAAGTATATTTTCAATTAATATATATATATATATATATATATAAGTATTTTTTATAATTTAATTAGTTACATGATAAATTTACAAATTTATGAAGTTTTACTTTTTAATATCTCTTAGTTGTTATATCATAATAATTAATTTAATATTCCTAATATGCTTATGTAGTCCTTGTATATATAACTAAAATATACAGTTTTCTAATTTATACACATAAAAATAATGAATGATTTATTTATTCATGAGTATCATAAAAATACATCTAATACTATTTATAAATAATTTTTCATTGCATATTTGTTAATGTTATTTAGGAATAATTTTTATTTTTCTTTTGATTAATTATTTGTAATAAGTAATCTAAAAATTCTCTTCACATGTATTGCTATTAATTAGAGTTTAATCATAATTAACTTAACTCTTTATTTTTTATATTTAATTATATTTAATATGATATATATTAAATAAAATTTAGTTAAACTTATCATTTTCATATTAATTCTCTTAATAGAAATTAACGAGTTAGTAATTTTAAATAATTATGATAATTAAAATACAAATATTTATAAATCTATAAAATTATTATTTTAATTAAAAATATTTATTTATTTCATAGAATATTTGTGCAAATCACAATATTTTTATAAATAAAACCTATATATATATATTTTTTTTTTTTGAACCATTTGAAATATTTATTAAAGTATTGCAATAAAAACAAGAAGATGGACACTCCCAAGACCCGAATAACAAAGAAACCTTGGAGAGGATGCGGGTTGATATCACCAAATGACATTGTTCTTAGGTCGGTTTTTAAAATGGTTATTGATTTTCAATTTTTTTCTTTTTGGTATTTGAACTTCAATTTTTTTTCATCAGAAGGTTTTCTGCCACGTAAATATATACGTGACAGAATATTCCTAGAATATTCTCTTGCATTGCCACGTGGACGGTTACCACGTCAACAGTCATGCTGACGTGTAATCCTACATGGCAATGTAATTGACATGGCAAACATCCACGTATGCAACTGTCCATGTGTCAACATGCCACGTATACAACCATCCATGTGGCAACGGTCCACGTGGCAATGCAAGGGAATATTCAAGTAATATTCTGCCACGTATATATTTAACGTGGCAGAAAACTCCTGATAAAAAAAAATTGAAGTTCAAATACTAAAAAGAAAAAAATTGAAAGTCAGTGATTATGAACAGTATCATTTGGTAATATCAACCCAGAGATGCTGTTTCTCCGACGTTGAAGCTATCACTACCACCGGCAAAATAGCAATCAAAAAAACACCAACACAAGATACCATTACCAAGTTACTGTTAGAATTCCCACGTCCCTTCCCTCCCTATGAGTTCAATATTAAGTTTATATATACCTTTATCATTTTAAATTCTTTAAAAGCTTGAATAAAAAGCAAAGCCTTCCGTATATGAAATTGGACCAGAAGTTTAATTTGGATGGATTTCCACCCCTATATTTGAGCATGAATCGAACTGCTATTTTAACCTAGAAAGACCGCTTGCAATTCACCCCCTTAGCCTTCTGCTGCAATTAAAGATGCCTGGAAAAGAACAAACTTTGAATAATCAGAGCATGCAAGAACTCCATGAAGTCTTGTTGTATTAAGGCTTCATTTTAAAACGAAAGAACTTGATATCAAATGAAGTCAACCCTTCTACAAAGATCTGAAATCTTGAAAGGGAGACAAAACGACACCGACATGACTAATTTCCATCCAAAATAGCCGGAAATGATCCTACCGATAAGCTGAAGGCGACTATAAAGGAGGGACAGCCTTTATATACAGTGATGGGTGGGTAGAAAAGGACCAACCTTGACATTTCCTTCTTGGTAAGGTAATACAGACATAGTTGAGATGGGTTCATGCAAGTAAAGCTAAGAGAGAAGCAATTAACTTCCTTCAATTTTTCTTCTTTACTGAGAAAAATAATTATTAAACCAAGCTTTATGAGCATGGCTATGGTGAATAATTAATGATCTCATCACCTATATATTATATATATCAATATTATTTATTATATTAATCATATTAATCATATTTATATATAATTAATATTTATTGATTATTGATTATAATTAATATTTATTGATTATTGATCAATGATTATGATAATGATTAACTATTAAGATGATATAAATTTAAATTAAAAATTAACATGAGATATTTTTTAAAAATGACATGTTATAATTCTTCCACGAGATTCTCTTCTTAATGAGAAGTATTAAGCTTTAGCTTTAACATACCATAAAAAGATAAATTAGAAGGATATTAGATTTTGAGGTATTTTTAAAATAAATATTAATTTAGATTTTTAATTAAATTTTTACCATATTTATATTTTGAATTATTATTTTACTTATTTTTGTTAATTACAATTTAATCCTTTATCAAATTATAATTTTTTTAAACTCTAGCCACCATCAACACCACTACTACTATTATTGATATCATTGATTGTTATTGTTGTCTTACCATCATCCACTATCACTATTTTTTTCTTTTTTTGTCTTTTTAATTATTTTTGAAATTCTAAGTGAGGAGGATACAAGAATTAAAGAGAGGAAAAATGGAACATAAAAAATTTATAATAGTTCGATCAATAAATACCTACATTAACTTACCAAAGTAAACAAATTAGGTTTCCACTAATCTTTTAACAAAGATTATAACACTAGAATCACTATTCCAGTAACACTCAAGTATTTTCTCAAGGCTCACACTAAACCTTTACAACAAGTATTTTTCCAAAGTTCACATTAAATCTCACTCAATCACAATCCCTTCTTATATCTCAAATCATAATTCAAGAGAAAAACATCAAAGATTGAAAATTCAGAAACTCTTTTCAAAGCATTTACAATTCAAAAAATCAAGAAATATATAAAATACACAAAAATATATTTAACAAAAAAATTGATAATTGTAGATTGATTTTCTACCTCAAATAAGATTAATCTATACTTATATAAGCCATTTCAAGATTATATGATTGTTGGGGATGAAATCAATAAAAAGAGTTGTTTTATAACGTTTTAAAAAATGCTGAAAACACATATTTTAACCCGTACGGTCGTATGTATTCACGTACCCCGTATGGAACCCAAAAAACGATCCCAAAATGAGACTGAAGCATCCATATAGTCGTACCATCAAATGGTATTCTCGTACCAAACATTCTGTCAAATTTTTCACCTCGTACGATCTCTTTGTACGTTCGTACAGTCTAGGAAACTAAATGGTATGCACGTACCAAGCCTAAAAACATTCAAAACTTCAACAATCTTTTTAAAACATTGTTTGTTAACTATCAAAACTAAAACATTCAAAGCTTCAACAATCTTTTTAAAACATTGTTTGTTAACTATCAAAACTAAAATAAAGGGTTCCCAAGATCCAACAGTTATTAATAAATAAAATATATAAAAAATTGGATTTACTTTTATTGTTTCTATTTTTTTTCAATGTTTTTATTTTATTTTTCAATATCTTTTGCTATTCTTGATTTAAAATATGGTCCATTATTTGCAATCTGTTTATTTTTCAATTAATTTTTTATATAATAAATAAATTTATTTATTGATATATATAATAATATATATATATATATATTAATATATATGATATTTATGATAAATAAAATTATTAAATAATATATATCAATAGATAAATTTATTTATTAATATATATCATTTGACATGATAGATAAATATATTTATCATTAAAAATTTTATTATATATGATAGATAATAGTAAATATTGATAAAAATATTTATCTATCATATGAAATATATTGATAAATACATCTATCTACCATATATACCATATAGTATATAATAATAAATATATTTTTTTATTATATAAATCATATGGTATATAATGAGAAATACATGAATTTTTGAAATTTTACAATATTAAAATTTGAAAAAATTAACTGTAAACTTTATAAATAAAATTAGATTTTTTGTTTAAAATTTTGTATTTTTATTGATGTGTTATTTTGAAATTTATTTTACTATTATTTTTTTAAACAGCTACTAGTTGCAGGCCGAAGTGGCTATTGATAACAGGGAATGGCAATTGGTGGTGGTAGGGATTATTCTAATCGCTATAATTTGAATTTTAAATTTAATAAATTATATTTGATATTTTAAATTTTAATCCATTAAATTTAATATATATTTAATATATTTAAATTTTTAAATATTTTTTAAAAATTCAAAATCTTAAATATAATATTCACTTAATTCATCTAAAAATAAAAAATGTTAAAAATCTCATTTTATATGTATTCTCACTTAAATCAAATTACAATCATCCATAAAAGATTTTCCCAAAAAATATCTGAAAAAGAAAATGTATGTAATTAAGATTTCAACATATCAATTGTTGAAAAAAATCAAATTAAATCAAAATTTAATTAATTTAAATTTAATTAATTTATTATATATTAAATTTAAATAAGAAATATAAATAAGATTATAACATATTTTCTATGTTAATAATTAAAGTTAAATATACTAGTTTGATATTAATTTATTTAAATTTGAATAATGTATGAATAACTGTGATTATTTATGTGTTCAATCAATTATATTGAAATTATAAACAAAACAGCAGTTAATAATTAATAAAAAATCAGATTATATTTAAAATTGGGTAAAAGAAGGATTTCGATTTCATACAATTTACGGATACGTATGAGGAATCAAATCAACCCTTTTTAATTTTTTTTGGTAATCTAGATGTCGGTGCTTACGCTCCCCTAATCAGTCAACAAGTGCGTGGCTCCCGACGTAAAGTCCAGCAGGGCTTACAAACCTTATTATTCCTCCCTTCCCTCTAGGGACTTACAAATCAAGTTGCTCCCCCACCACTCGAACCCGTAACTTAGTACCATCCATTCCAAAACCAAGTTGCTCCCCATCACTCGAACCCGTAATCTAGTACCATCCGTTCCAAGCTCTTACCGGTGAGTTACCCGTAGGTATCAACCCTTTTTAATTGATATGGAATTATGAGTTCTTGAAATTAATTAATAACAAATAGAATTATAAAGAAAAGCTGACATTATTGCAGATGTTATCATATGCCATAATACCACATTGCATGCTTTTCTAATCAACTCTCTCTGATTAATGAAAACATCCATCATGATTAGGTTCCAGTAAAAATTATTCATAATTAAATAAATTTATTAAATTTATAATATTTGATAATTAAAGTTTGTCTTTTTAAAAAAAATTTTTTTGATTTAATTTAATTTTTTGATGATAATTTTTGATTTTTGATTTTTGATTGGATAATATTTTTAATTAACCAAATTAAACTGAAAAATTTAAAAATCCAATGAAAAAATGATGTTGCATTATGTATTACTAATATTCATTTATTAACTTATAAAATAATGTAATTTTGTGATTTGATTTTTTGAGTTTTGATTTTAATTGGTTTGATTTTTTTAAAATTTTTATTTCATTTGATTTAGTTTCAATTTTTCTATATTAAATTTTTGATTTAATCAATTTATTTAATTTGGTTTTGATTTTTTGGATTTAATTTTCAGTTTAATTAATTTAATTTAAAATTTATAACAAAATAAACTAAAAAATTGAATGCTCAACCCTAATAATAATGCTTTGTAAATATTATAAAAAATAAAATTTTTTAAAAATGATAAAGCTATTTTAATGTCATATATAATTTAGATGTGCTTAAAATATCTGATTCAAGAAAATGATTAATTATAATAAAATTAAGATATGATATATTATAATTGATCGATAATTTATATTAAATGAAATAAAAATTTTTATTATGCATATGAATGTTATCGATTAATTAAAAATATTAATTAAAAATATTAATTAAAAATATTAAATGCTACATAACTTTTCTCTATATTAAATAACCTATAAATGATTAAATATTTCCTTAGCATGTTTAATTTATAAAACTTTTAGAATAAATAAAAAATCAATTTAATTTATCAAAAAATAAAAATCCCTTAATTCTTTCATCATTTATTTTTTAGATTAATGCTGAGTATTAATTCAATATTAATAATTAATAGATTAATTTTGAAAATTCCTAAAATTATAAATAAAATACTCTTTAAACATTTTGATATTAATTATAAACAAAATTAGTTTGTTCATAAAAATCACAAGAAAAGAAACCCTAAAAAGCTCTTTGAGAAACGAAAAATCAATCCAGACCGTTACTTTACAGATCCTGCTCGTCACTCATTCTTCCCCCACTTGCTCGACCCGTAATTGCTCGTGCTGGTGTCTGTCTCTGACCTTTTCTCTCTGTCTCAAGGAAAAAGAAAAATGTCAAAGCCCGTAGCTGTCATTTGATTAAACTTACTCCAACTTCTTGACTTCCTTCTTTAACTGTTCTCAGTTTCGGTACTTAATTTTGCAATCTGTTCCTCAATACCCAACAGCGTCAAAGCTCGTAATCAGTAATTTTTTTAAATTGTTTTGGTAATTTCCTTTTCTCTTCGTTCTAATGGGTTTTCGATTTTGATCGAAAGAAACTCGCTTTTTGAACACAAAAATAGATTACCCAGTTCAAATTTGGCTGCTTTTAGCTAAAAGTTTGAAGCTTTGTTTCTAATGATCACAGATACATATTCAAAGATTTTCCTTGATATTCCAGTGCGATCAATGCTCAAGAACGAGGATTTGAGCAAATTAATTAGAGAGAAAAGGTTACAACAAGAGTCTGGAAGTGATAGAGAGAAAGAACTTAATATTTATAGAAGTGGGTCTGCTCCGCCTACGGTAGAAGGTTCTTTAAACTCCATTGGAGGGTTATTTGATGGTACTGAATTAGCTGGCTTAGCAAGGAGTGATAATAAAGGCGGGTTCCTGAGTGAAGAAGAGATAAGGTCTGATCCAGCTTATGTAAATTATTATTATTCTAATGTTAACTTGAATCCAAGATTACCTCCTCCTTTGTTATCTAAAGAAGATTGGAGACTTGCGCAAAGATTACATGGTGGTGGTCACTCTGCTATTGGAGATAGAAGGAAAGGGTTTTGTGGAGGAAAGGAGGAGAAAGAAAATGTGAATAGCGGAGGAGTTGAATGGGGAGGAGATGGGTTGATTGGCTTGTCAGGATTAGGCCTGGGAAGTAGGCAAAAGAGCATTGCTGAAATCATTCAGGTGAAAAAGCTTGAATTTTTCTGCTTTCTCTTGTTGCTTGATTGTTTTTCAAAATTTACGTGCTTTTCCGGTGTGTTGTTTATCCCAACTTCTCGGATTTCTTTGGCAGGTGGTAGTTGTTGGATAGTGTAGATTATGACTTTGAACATACTATTCACAAACACTTGCAATTTTCTGTTGTTGTTTATGAACTCTGTGGTTGAAGGTCTTAGCTGAAAGAGTTACTATGATAAGATAGTACCATTTCTCCTGCATTTCACTTAAAATTTGGCTTTTTGTGGTGCTTTGAACAAATGGGTTTTTCTGAACATATGCTTCTCGCTAAGTGGTTTTGTTTTGAGAAATGCAGGATGGTGCGAATCCTGCAAATCCCTCCTCAAGACATCCTTCTCGTCCAGCTAGTCGAAATGCATTTGATGACATAGATAATTCTGATGCTGACTTTGGTCAGCTTCGCAACTTAATATCTGCTGATCCCTTCCGCAATGTGGCAAATAAACTCGGTGTTTCTACAGTCCCGAATGTCACTACAACAGCTTCTCATACCTATGCTTCCGCATTAGGTGCCTCTTTGTCACAAAGTACTACTCCGGATCCACAACTTGTCGCTAGATCTCCTAGTCCTTGCATTCCACATATTGGAAAAGGTAGGGTGAATGCTAATGATGAAAGAGATGTGTTAAACTCGTTTAATGGTGTCTCATCAAGATTGAATGAATCTACTGAGGTAGTAGCTGCATTGTCTGGATTGAATCTCTCCATGATTGATGAAAAGAACCACTCAAGATCTCAAAACCAACATGACATTGAAGATCACCGTAATGTCTTCAATTCAAATGGTGATCAAAGCCATGTCAAGCAACACTCATTTTTGAATAAGTCTGTTTCATCTGCTAAAACTTATACAAGAGGCTCCTCAGTGCGAACTTTCAATGGCAGAGGAGGCTTTCCTTCTAACCATCAAAATATTGATAACATGAATTCACCGTTTGTGAACTATGGCTTGGGTGGTTATCCCATGAATCCTTCATCTCCATCTACGTTAGCAAGTCAACTTGGAAGTGCTGGTTTACCAGTTTTATTTGGAAGTGCTGCGGCAGGATCAGCAATTGGGGGAACTGGATTGGATTCTAGAGCACTTGGTGCTTTAAGACCAAACCTGATGGCCGGTGGAGCAGAATTACAGAATCTCAGTAGGGTTGGAAATCAGAATACAAGTAATGCAAATCAAATGCCCCTCTTCGACCCCTTGTATCTTCAGTACCTGAGATCAAATGAGTATGCTGCTGCACAGCTGCAAGCTATTGGCAACCCGACCGTGAACAGCGAGTATCTTAATAATTCATATATCGATCTGCTCCAAAAAGCTTATTTGGGAGCCTTGCTTTCACCTCAAAAATCACAATATGGTGTTCCCTATGTTGGTAAATCCATCAGCATGAATCATAATTACTATGGTAACCCAGCATTTGGTCTTGGCATGACCTATTCTGGAAGCCCAACAGTGGGTCCTTTGCTTCCCAATTCTCCTACTGGATTAGGCAGTCCTGTCAGGCATATTGAACGAAACATTCCTTTTAGTACTGGGGTGAGAGATCTGTCCGGTGGTAATCTTGATGGAAACTTCCCTTCCTCTTTGCTTGATGAGTTCAAAGGCAACAAAACTAAATGTTTTGTACTTGCAGAAATTGCAGGTCATGTTGTTGAATTCAGGTATACACAAACTTTGTCACTATTTCTCATTTTGCTTTGAGCTTCAAGAAATATGATCTCCTATCTTAACCATACCTATACTGAACAGTGCTGATCAGTATGGGAGCCGATTCATTCAGCAGAAACTTGAAACTGCTACTACGCAAGAGAAAGACATGATCTTCAATGAAATAATGCCCCAAGCCCTTTCTTTAATGACAGACGTTTTTGGTAATTACGTGATCCAAAAGGTATTTTGAAATTAGAAAAGGTTAAGTTTACTACGATTTTCTGTTCAATCTTCAAGAATAGCATATTTAGTATGGTCAAGATGTTTTTTGAGCCATAAGTTCACATGGCACACAAAAATGACTTTAACTTTGTTACATCCTTCCAGTTTTTTGAGCATGGATCTGCATCCCAAATCAGGGAACTGGCTGACCATCTAATTGGGCGTGTTCTGACTCTTAGCCTTCAAATGTATGGTTGTCGAGTAATCCAAAAGGTATGTTTATTTGGTGATCCCAAGGTTTTGTTTGAAATATGTCTTCTGAGGTATGGAAAAGGGTGATCCTCGGGAAAAACGTGCAAGGATCACTCCTAAAAAATACCAACCATCCTGCATAATTTGGTAATATTTCACTGAAAATTTTGAAGTCTTTGGTTCGTTTAAATTTTCTCACCTGCCATAACTGTTCTTATATAAGATGGAATTGTCTGAAATACCATGGGAGTGATAAGTAACACCCTCATTATTCTGTCATCTGAATACAAGTCTACGAGGTATCTGTTTTAATTTAACAGAAAATATCTATCTATCAGTTGGTTCTTGTGTACATTTGATTATTTATTTCCGCCCAAGGTTTTGGATTTAATGATTGTTGATGTTGATTTAATCAGGCTATAGAAGTGGTTGAGCTGGACCAGAAGACTAAAATGGTAGCAGAGCTTGATGGTCATATCTTGCGTTGTGTCTGTGATCAGAATGGGAACCATGTCATCCAAAAGTGTATTGAATGTGTACCTGAAGATGCTATACAGTTTATTCTTTCCACATTCTATCATCAAGTTGTCACGCTGTCAACTCACCCATATGGATGTCGAGTCATTCAGGTTTGTATTCTCTTTCTTCATATGTACATGTAAACATATATTTGGACATTCATAAATACACATACTTGAATTACTATGCCCTCTTTCGTTTACAGGTTTCTTAAAAATGCCCAACCCTTCTAATCCTAATTTGATACTCATTGTGACAGAGAGTCCTGGAGCATTGCCATGATGCAAAAACCCAGCGTATAGTGATGGATGAGATTCTGCAATCTGTTCTTACGTTGGCACAAGACCAGTATGGGAATTATGTTGTACAGGTTTGTTATGAGTACACTCTGCGTGCATTAATGATGCTACGTATGATTATTCTCTAGGAATTATAAACATCGTGCTACAAAGTAGCAGTAAAGCATGTTTCGTCTTGCTAGCTTCAACAAAGTTAATTTTGTGGATAAAAAGGGTAGTTTTTGTTTATCTGGGAAGTGCCTTGTTCAGTTGTTCATGTGCCTTTGAAACAAACAACTACATAACAATGGGGAAAAGCATGTATTAGCATTCGAACAATTTGTGCACGTGTTTCTTGGATTTGCAAATTTTTTACCAGTTACTTCTTGTTAACTTTACAGCATGTCTTGGAACATGGAGAACTGCATGAACGTTCATCAATAATCAAGAAATTTACTGGGCAGATAGTTCAACTGAGTCAGCAGAAGTTTGCCTCCAATGTTGTGGAGAAGTGTTTATCATTTGGTACTCCTGCAGAACGTCAAGGTTTGGTGAATGAGATGCTTGGTACCACTGATGAAAATGAGCCTCTCCAGGTTTACGAGTGAATAATGAAATGATGATCTTCTCTTTTCCTTTCTGTCTTGAAAATCATCTCAGCACCTGATTTTCCATTTTGATTTTATGTTTGTGTTCTATACAGGTTATGATGAAAGATCAGTTTGCTAATTACGTTGTTCAGAAAGTGCTGGAAACTTGTGATGACCAGCAACTTGAACTAATCCTTAACCGAATTAAGGTGCACTTGAATGCTCTGAAGAAGTATACTTACGGGAAGCATATAGTTGCACGAGTGGAGAAACTCGTTGCAGCCGGAGGTAATTCGTATTCCTTTATTTCATCTGATAATCAACTGCTTTTTTTCCTATGTTGTGTTTTCTCCTCCATGTTCCTTCAGAGCATCCTGTTTTGACATTCAATTTATGACCAATGATCATCCATCATTCGAGCAATGCTTTTTTCATTATATTTTTCATTTCAACTGATTCTTAGTTCGGTGACACTGTAACAAGTTCTTCCTTGGGTTTGCAGAGAGGAGGATCGGCATCCTTGCCACCCTGCACACTTCTGCTTCAATGCGAGAGGAGAACTTGTACAGCTAATTGAAGATAGTAATGTTCGCTCTCTCTTTCTTACTTTCGTTACATATCGAGCAATGGCTCCATCTACTCAGACAGATAGGAGCTCGTGGAATCAGTTGTGCTTAAATCTGTACATTCGTTAGTTGGAGGATAGACATAGCTTCAGGCTAGCCGAGGCTCAGACGGTTAACATTCTGATGCCTTTGAGCTGATATATAATATTTTACCATAAAAGTGAAGTTCTTAAAGGGTGTAAAGAAACAAGATCAGGAGGCAGTAGATTTGTCGTTATGACTGTACAGAATATCACCCGACATGGACGGCGGGCTTTGTGTTTAGCAGAGTTTATAATTTCTTCGCGTGTTCAGAATCCTTTATTTTTGTATTTAAAGGAACTTTTTCACCCTGTTATCCTGGTCGTGAATTGCTTGACAGTAGCTTGCTCGAGATGACGGTTTCCGAATCTCGACATTGTTCTCGAGCCTAGGCAGGAGGCACCTGCGGTTTCTCAAGCCTAGGCGGGAGGCACCATCGGTTTCTCGAGCCTAGGCGGACCATTCAAGTATCATAACCACCCTTGACATTTACAAGTTACATGTTAAAAATCCAATACGGTTGATACCAATATGCCAAATTTAACTCCATAGTTAAAATATAATAAAAAGGTATTTAATAGTAGTTATTTGAAAATTTAATTCATTATTATAAGTTTATTTATAATGTATATGAAGTTAATATCTAATTAATAATTTATTAATTATTAAAAATCACTATTCGGAATAAAATTGTAATTTATTTTATTTTTCAAAATTTAGAATTTCATTATTATTTTCTTTATTTTTATTTCAAACATGATGAATAAAATAAAAAATTGATATCATTTTAATAAGGTAGCTAGTATATTTTTCGATTATATTATTATTTAATTATCTAGAAAGTTTAAGAAATAATTAATAATAAAATAAAAAATTTCTTCATCTTATAATTAAATATAATAATATAACATGAAAAATACATCTAAAAAATAATCTAAATTTACATTTTTAATGTTAAATAACTATATTTTTCTAAATTTTTATCAAATTAAAAATGTATTTTTTTTTCAATTTTGAAGCAAGAAATATAATTACAAAAGAAAAATAAATCATCGTAATTACAATTTAATCAATTGAGGGAAAACTATATAGCATGCAATTATTCGATTTATAATGATATTTATAAGATATTATTGAAAAATTAAATATAAATAATTTTAATAATTAAAAATCATTTAAACGATAGGATCATTATCTGATGTATGATTAAAGTCTTTTTATATTCATCAATGAATAAAAAATGTCATTGCTTCTAAAATACACCTCCATTTTTTTTTTTGCTAAAGATGCTTTAATTATCAAAAAAAATTATTTATCATCTGATTTTATGTCAATAATATATATGTATATATATATATATTATTATATAATATACATCAATAAATATATATATTTATTAAAATAAATAAGATTAAAATATTTGAATAATGAATAGAATGATTATCGATAAAATATCAAAAAAATGCATTGATTTAAATTAAAAATTAAATCAATTAAAATCTCCTATCCAAAACTTATATTTATCTAATTAATTTTATTTAAAATGAATCAAAATATAGAATAAATTTTCATATAAAAGAATTGCTTATGCATTGGTATTTGCTAATCTAATAAAAAAAACAGAAATTTTTATTTTTATTTTTATTTTTCTAAAAAAAGCCATTTTAAAGGTTATCAAATAATAAGAAATAAAACCCTAAAAGACCATCTTTGCACGAACGAACCCTAGCGGAATCAATCCCTACCGTAACTTGATCAATTCAACGGTCCAGATCTCGTTATTGTTTGTGCTTATCACTCCTTTCTTCCCTCGCTTCTTTCTCTCTCTCCACATCTCAGTCTGTCTCTATCTCTCTCTATCTGAAAAAAAAAAATGAACATGTCGAAACCCGTTACTGTCATTTGATCATCTTAACCGAACGCCCAGTTTCTTTACTCTCAATCTGATCTTAATCTCCGTACCAAATTTACACTTTGATTCTCGATACCCACATCATCTTAACTCATAGCGATTTTTTTCTTATAATTTTTCTGGTAATTTTTTGATTTGTTTTTTGATGAGTGCAAATTTAGTTTTTGGGTTCTAACAGGTTTTTGATTTTGATCAACGGGAAACCGACTTCTTGAACATAAATAAAGAAAACCCAGTTAAAGTTTGGCTATTTTTAGCTGAAATATAGCTTAAAGTTTGGAACTTTATTTATCTACTAATGATCACAGATACATATTCAAAGATTTTACCTGATATCCCAATGCGATCAATGCTCAAAAACGAGGATTTGAGCAAACTGATTAGAGAGCAAAGGTTACAACAAGAGGCTGTAAGTGATAGAGAGAAAGAACTTAACATTTATAGGAGTGGGTCTGCTCCACCTACAGTAGAAGGTTCTTTGAACTCTATTGGAGGGTTATTTGATGCAACTGGGTTAGCTGGCCTATCAAAGAGTAATAGTAAAGGTGGATATTTAAGTGAAGAAGAGATAAGGTCTGATCCAGCTTATGTTAATTATTACTATTCTAATGTTAATTTGAATCCAAGATTACCTCCTCCTTTGTTATCTAAAGAAGATTGGAGGTTTGCACAGAGATTACATGGTGGTGGCGTTAATTCTGCTGTTGGAGATAGAAGGAAAGGAGGTAATAGAGGTGGTGAAAATGAAGGGAACAGGTCGCTTTTTGCTGTTCAGCCAGGGTTTGGTGGTGGAAATGAAGAGAATGGGAGCGGAGGAGTTGAGTGGGGAGGAGATGGGTTGATTGGGCTGCCAGGTTTAGGCCTAGGAAGCCGGCAACAGAGCATTGCTGAAATCCTTCAGGTGAAAAGCTTAAACTTTCTGCTTTATTTGTTGTTTTGTTATTGTTTCTGAAACCTTACCTGCATTGTTTTGAAAATCCAATGTATATCCTGTGTTTTGCATATTCTAGTTTTTTTCTGGAGTAATATGTGTGTGCCTTTGATGTATCGAAGGTTAGTGATATGTTGGTCCTTATATTGCTAGTCTTGACTTTTTCTCTTTTGTTATATTTCTTGGAAGAGTTAATTGCGTTATGGTATTAATTTTGGTAATTGATTATTGTTTCAGTCTCTGAGGGTTTATTAATTGCTCATGTCTTTGGATACGGATCTTCTCTTTTATTTTCTCTACTTTGCTTCTTTATTTGTTAGTTGCATACCTTTCATAACTGTTAAGCAACGATTTGCTTGTCATCTCTTCTGTAAGTTAATGTTGTTATTTCTTTTGCGTATGGTGTTTTGGAAGTGAGGGCCTTGGGCTTTTTTAGCTATTTATGCTTCGCAACTTGTTCCTTTCTGTTCAAGTTCTTAAATTACGTTTTATCTTGAACCCTTTTTCTTCTATGTTATCTTGATTTTCTATTTCGGTGATGTAACTTGGATGGCTTTGAAGTACATAACCATGTACAAGAAGTTATTTATGTTTATTTTGTGGCTAAGGTTTCTAGTCTTGTAAGAATGAGTATGACGAGAGAGTGCATATTACCAGCTCTTCTTTTAATATGTTCTTTACAGATGTCAGTTTAATATTTGTCTTGCTAAGTAGTATGGTTTGAGAATGCAGGATGATATAACTCATGCAAATCCCATTTCAAGGCATCCTTCTCGTCCAGCAAGTCGTAATGCATTTGACAATGATATGGATAATTCTGAAGCTCAGTTTGCTCTGCTACACAATTTATCATCCTCCGATGCCTTTGTTTCCGTGGCTAATAAACAGGGTGTTTCTGCGGTCCCAAATTCCAGTGCAACATCTTCCCATACCTATGCTTCTGCATTAGGGGCCTCTTTATCTCGAAGCACTACACCTGATCCTCAACTTGTAGCTAGAGCTCCTAGCCCTCGCATTCCACCAATTGGAGGAGGTAGGGCCAATTCTAATGACAATAGAGACATGAACAGTTCAAACTCGTTTAAAGGTGTCTCATCAAGCTTGAATGAATCTAATGAGCTAGTAGCTGCTTTGTCTGGATTGAATCTGTCAACAACTGATGAAAAGAATCACTCACCGTCAAAAAACCAACACAATGTTGATGATCACCACAATCTCTTCGGTTTGAAAGATGACCAAAACCATGTCAAGCAGCGGCCATATCTGAATAAGTCTCTTTCATCTGCTAACTCATATTTAAAAGGCCCCTCAACACCTTCTTTAAATGGCAGAGGAGGTTCTCCTTCTGATCACCAGAACATTAATAACATGAATTCACCATTTGCAAGCTATGGCTTAGGTAGTTATTCAATGAATTCTTCATCTCCACCTATGCTGGCAAGCCAACTTGGAATTGGAGGCTTACCACCATTATTTGACAGTGCTGCTGCAGCATCTGCAATGGGAGGAACTGGATTGGATTCTAGAGCACTCGGTGCTTTAGGACCAAACTTAATGGCTGGTTCAGTGGAATTGCAGAATCTTAGTCGGGTTGGAAATCAGAATACTAGCAATGCCCTTCAAATGCCTCTCATCGATCCTTTGTATCTGCAGTACCTGAGGTCAAATGAGTATGCTGCCGCACAGGTTGCAGCTCTCAATGACCCTACTATGGATAGAGAGTACCTTAATAACTCATATATGGATCTTCTCCAAGAAGCCTACCTAGGAGCTTTGCTTTCACCTCAAAAATCACAATACGGTGTTCCGTATCTTGGCAAATCCAACAGCATGAATCATAGTTACTATGGTAACCCAGCGTTCGGTATTGGCATGTCCTACTCAGGGAGCCCAATAGGGGGGCCCCTTCTTCCCAATTCTCCTATTGGATCAGGAAGTCCTGTAAGACATGGTGAAAGAAACATGCGTTTTGCTACTGGGATGAGGAATCTGTCTGCGGGTGTCATGGGATCTTGGCAGTCAGAAACTGGTGGCAACCTTCATGAAAATTTCCCTTCCTCTTTGCTTGATGAGTTCAAAAGTAATAAAACAAAATGTTTTGAAATCTCGGAAATTACTGGGCATGTTGTTGAGTTCAGGTATACTCCATCATGTCATTCTTTTTGTACTTTTTACTCTGATTCTTAATAAATCTAATCTTTTATTTTTACCCTACCTATAATGAACAGTGCTGATCAGTATGGGAGTCGTTTCATTCAGCAGAAACTTGAAACTGCTACTGCAGAGGAGAAAGAAATGGTCTTCAATGAAATCATGCCCCAAGCCCTTTCTTTAATGACGGATGTTTTTGGTAATTATGTGATTCAAAAGGTACTTCAAATTTCTAACACTTCATTTCACTACGATTTTCTTACTAAAACTTAGCAATAGCATGTTTAGTAGGGTTAGTGATTATTATGTTCTGCAATCATTAACTTACTTGTGTGTACAAAAGTGACTTAAATGTGTTCGTATTCCGTTAGTTTTTTGAGCATGGATCTGCATCTCAAATCAGAGAACTGGCTGACCTGCTAACTGGGAACGTCCTGACTCTTAGCCTTCAAATGTATGGTTGTCGAGTTATTCAAAAGGTATGTTATCAAATTGACCCTCTGATCATTCATTATTAGGATTAAGTTTTAATGATCTTTGATCGTGATAACCAGGCTATAGAAGTGGTTGAGCTGGATCAGCAGACTAAAATGGTAGCAGAGCTTGATGGGCACATTATGCGTTGTGTTCATGATCAGAATGGAAACCATGTCATTCAAAAGTGCATTGAATGTGTAACTGAAAATGCCATACAGTTTATTGTTTCAACATTTTATGATCAAGTTGTCACATTGTCAACTCACCCATATGGCTGTCGAGTTATTCAGGTGTGTAGCTGATTTTTCACATTTCACATGTGAACATACATTTGCGGATGCATGTACTAATTCATGCAAATACACATGCATGTATGAACATGTAAAGGTCCAACTATTATGATTCTAATTCAATGTAGATATTGACAGAGAGTTCTGGAGCACTGCCATGATGCAAAAACTCAGCATATAATGATGGATGAGATATTGCAATCTGTTCTTAAGTTGGCACAAGACCAGTATGGAAATTATGTCGTTCAGGTTTGTTGTTCGAGTATAGTTGATGATGTTGTGTATAACTTGTTTCTAGAAATTCAAACATGATATGATACAAGTTACTGATTATGAGTAGGAAATGATTTCAAATAAAGTTCTTTTTAAGTTTGGATTGGAAAATCTTTTGCTGTGTTTTAGAAAAAACTATCCATCCTTTGCTAAGGAGTTTAGTGCCTAAAATCTCTATTCCATTGCATTTTTTTCTTATTTTTTTAGAATGCCATGGTCTTTTGTTGGGGGTTTATGGTATTTCCGCAATGTAATGATTGATGTTACACAACAGTTGGCCTATCCTTCTATGATCCTGCTTTGGGTTTGATCTCCGTAGCCATAAGGAACAAAGGTGAATGAGAAAGTATAACGTTTGGAACATTATGTTCACATGATAAACATTGATTCATGATGAGTGCCTGGTTACAGCTGCTAATTTGCCTAGAGAACAAACAACTTCATAACTATGAGAGATGGGGCATCCTTTATGATTTTAGTCTTCTATTGGTTGTGAATCTTTTTAGGAAATCCTTGATTGTTCTCCTTCAGGAATTGATGTGTTCTTACAATTCCTACCGTTTATCAATGTGTTTTTCCAACTTTTGACCAATTATTTTATACCTCAAGTTTACTTTAAGATAGAATTTTTCTTACTCTTCAAGTGTCTCAAATTGATTGCTTGATATTACAGCATGTGCTGGAACATGGAAAACCACACGAACGTTCTTCAATAATTAAGAAGTTGACTGGGCAGATAGTTCAAATGAGTCTGCAGAAGTTTGCCTCTAATGTTATAGAGAAGTGTTTAACATTTGGTACTCCTGCAGAGCGTCAGGCTTTGGTGAATGAAATGCTTGGTACCACAGATGAGAATGAGCCTCTCCAGGTTTATTACTTGACATTTTCTGCTGACAGTTTGATTAGACTGATGATTCATTTGCAGTTTTTTGCCTTGATTTGTTATTGCACTGCTGTTGCGACTTAGCATCTTCTGATTTAAGTGGAATATTGGTGACTTGTTTCACAATATATTACCTGTATCTCTATTGTATTTGAAATAGAATGGACATCGTCCTACCTATGTTACCTCATTGTTGATGGCCTTTTCAATCAGCAAATAGTTGGGTTCGATAAGATCAGTGTCATATTTCAACTGAAGTTCTTAATTTGTCAAATCTTATGTTTAGTATAATAAAATGTCATACACACACACACACACACATGCCCTGGTAGTTTTCTTTCATGAGGTGATGATTATCTCTTGAAAATTATCTTAGGAACTAATTTTGTATTTTGATTTTATGTTTCTTGTTGTATGCAGGTTATGATGAAAGATCAATTTGCTAATTACGTTGTACAGAAAGTGCTGGAAACTTGTGATGACCGGCAACTTGAATTAATCCTTAACCGAATTAAGGTGCACCTGAATGCTCTCAAGAAGTATACTTATGGGAAGCATATAGTTGCACGTGTAGAGAAACTTGTTGCAGCTGGAGGTAATTTGTTGTCTGCGTTTGTTTTATTTGACATAATTTGTTGTCTTGCATGCAAAAGGAAAATCAACTGCAACTGATTTTTTTAAGGACCGAGTCTTAGTTGAGTTGAGTACATATACCTTGTTGTTTTCAACATGTTCTTTTAGTGCTGTCAATTAAGACTAGTGACAATCCATTATTTCCCAATGAAACCTGTTGTGTTTAGTGAGCTAAGAGGAAGGGGATTGATGTTTTGGACGATGGTTTTGTTGGTCAGTTAAAAGTTCAGCATGATCTTTTCACATGGAGGTGATTTAAACATGGCCATATCATACAGTTCACCATATCATGCAGATGAAACATTTTGATTTCGAGTACTGCAAAAAGAAAAAAAAAGCTTCCCCCACATGAACCCTTTCCTAAATTCCTATTTATGGATGATACATTTGACAGAGTAAATGCCGTTTATTATCATCAGTGCTAGAGAATTTCTCAAGTGCTGAGGTAATACCATATTGGTCATATTTGTAAAACTGAAAAAACGTTAATGAGTGCTCATTTGTATTTTGCAGAGAGGAGGATCAGCGTCACCAGCCTGCACGCTGCTACTTAGATGGAGTAGGACTTGTACAGCTGACCAAAGATGATAACGAACACCACTCTTTTGGTCGCTCTTTCTTTCCTTCTTTCTTTCTCGTATCTAGCAAATAGCTTCGTCTATTTATTTGAATAGACAGGAGCTTATGGAAATAAAATGTTGTCGGTTGTACTTAAGAAAAGGAAAAACTGTACATTGTTAGTTTGAGGAAATACCTAAAATTCAGGTTAGCTGAGGCTCAAATGGTGAACATTCTGATACCTTTGGAGAGTAGAGGAGATGATATTTTCTGTACAAGCTTTTAAAAGGGTGTAAAAATCGGAGGCAGTAGAATATTCGTGATCCTGACTGTACAAAATATTTCCAGACACGGATGGATGGCCTTTGTGTTTAAGGAGAGCTTGAATTTTTCACACACATGGGATCCTGTTCTCCCATATCTCATTCCTGGTCTTAGTTTTTGCTTGATTTGATATGATATAATCCATAAACATGGTGGTTGCTTGTTTGATTTGGCATTCTTCATTTCTTGGTAGCATGAAAATGGCGTTTTATGACTCGGAAGTGGCATGACACTCATTGCACTAAACTCGTATATGATATGATGTTCGGTTTAGTAGGGGTTGTAAATGAATTGAGCCGTTCATTCATGAAGCTCGTCTAAACTTGTTTTTATGACTAAATTACATGGCTATCGGTCACAAGTTTTAATCTTTAAAAACACCCTTTTCACCCATTATCATCAAAATCTCTTTTACCATTTGATAATCAGATCAAATGTTGAATCAGTTTTATTGAAAAAATAACCATAAAAACATTGGCAAAATGATGCCACAAATGAAGAATATGAAACTCAACAAGCAACAATTTAATTTGGTGTTATATATTGATTAATCACTAAACTATGGAAGATATGTAATAACATTTGAATCAATCCCAATGTTTATTTAAAATATTGATATAAGATTCAAATCTATCATTATCCTAGGATACTACATTTTTCACATTATTTATGACAACCTTGCAAAGATCAAGTTTTTGAAATTTTCAAGGAATTACAAAAAATTCTGTTTGGTTATTGGGAAAGTGAAGAAAAGCAAATTTTCATTAAAAAAGAAAATGAAAGAGCCTTTTCCTTTTCGTACCAGCCATAAACCCATATTTACATGCCGGTTCAAATCTTATTTTAGTGTCCAACCATTTCCGGTTCTTCCGCAAAGTAAAGCGGCATTTCCGGTCTAGTTATTTAAACCGGTCTGCTTCATCATCGTTATCATTATATGACCAGGTAAACCCGAACTAATCCAAAAAAAAAAAAAACAAACCGGCTATTCCCTTAAGCCCTAACCGGTCGGTCCGGTCATAGATCCCATCTCTTAACTTCCTTAACTCGGTTTCTGTTAACAATTTCTCTGAGAAAGAAAGGCCAGGAAACTAGTAAGTTGCTTTGCTACCCTCTTTGTTTTCTGTCTTTATGTTTTTTTCGTGTTGTAATCTTAGTATTTTGAAAAGGGTTTTGGGTGATTTGGTTTGTTTCATTGCATTCAAGAATTAAAACTGGAATTTAAGTTGGTTTTTGGTGATCCTAAGTAAAAGAACTTGTTAAGCTGAGATTAAGCTTGATTGATGGTTAAATTCATCTTCTAAATGGATTCTGATAATCTGGAACCAATACCAATAACATCACAAAAGCATGATCCAGCATGGAAGCATTGTCTAATGTTCAAAAATGGGGACAGAGTGCAGTTAAAATGTATGTATTGTGGTAAGGTTTTTAAAGGTGGTGGAATTCATAGGATTAAAGAACATTTAGCTGGTCAAAAGGGTAACGCTTCTACTTGTTTACGGGTTTCTGCTGATGTTCGGATTTTAATGCAACAAAGTCTGGATGGATTTGTTGTTAAGAAGAGAAAGAAGCAAAAGATTGCGGAGGATATTGCGAATTTAAATGATGTTGTTGTTGGTAGTGAGATGGAAATTTTTGGTGGTAATGATCAGATTGAGGTTAATACAGGGATGGAATTCATTGAAGTTTCAAATGTAATGGAGCCAAGTTCAAGTTTGTTAATTAGTGGACAAGAAGGAAAGGTTAATAATAATAAGGGCGGAGAAAGGAGGAAGAGAGGAAGAAGTAAAAGTTCTGCTGCAAAAGCAAAAGCAAATGCTATTGTTAGTGTGGATAATAGTGAAATGGCATCAGGTTGTAGAAGAGTGAATGATCATGTTCATATGGCAATTGGGAGGTTCTTATATGACATTGGGGCACCTTTGGATACTGTCAACTCAGTTTATTTCCAGCAGATGGTTGATGCGGTTAGTTCTGGAGGATCAGATATTGGAATGCCTTCCTATCATGATCTTCGTGGTTGGATATTGAAAAATTCAGTTGCAGAGGTGAAGACTGATGTTAATAAGCAAATGGCAACTTGGGTGAGGACTGGCTGTTCTGTTTTGGTTGATCAATCAACAACATTAACTAGCAGAACTTTGTTAAGCTTTTTTGTTTATTGCCCTGGAGGAGCAGTGTTTTTGAAATCAGTTGATGCATCTGATATTGTGATTTCTTCTGATGCTCTTTATGAGTTGCTTAAACAAGTGGTGGAAGAAGTTGGGCTTAGGCATGTTTTACAAGTGATAACATGTATGGAAGAGCAATTTATTATTGCAGGTAGAAGGTTATCTGATACTTTTCCCTCTTTAATTTGGGTTCCTTGTGCAGCTCATTGTATAGATTTGATCCTCGAGGATTTCATGAAACTTGAGTGGATCAATACAATAATTCAACAAGCAAGATCTGTTACAAGATTTGTATACAATCACAGTATGGTTCTGAATATGGTGAGAAAATTTACATTTGGAAATGACATTGTAGAACCAGGACTCACTCGTTTTGCCACAAACTTTGAAACATTGAAACGAATGGTTCAGCTTAAGCATGCGCTACAAGCAATGGTTACTTCACAGGAGTGGCTGGATTGTCTACATTCAAAGAAACCAAGGGGACTTGAGATGTTAGATTTATTAAGTAGTCAATCATTTTGGTCATCTTGTACTTTGATAACCAATCTAGCAAATCCTCTCTTAAGGGTCTTGAGAATAGTTTGTAGCAAAAATAGGCCTTCTATGGGTTACATTTATGCAGGAATTTACCGAGCAAAAGAAGCGATTAAGAAAACATTAGTGAAAAGGAAGGATTATATGGTCTACTGGAATATTATAGATCACTGGTGGGAGCAACAAAGGAATCCTCCTCTACATGCTGCTGGTTTCTTCCTTAATCCCAAGTTTTTCCATAGTATTGAAGGAGATCCACACAACGAGATCCCATCAGGGATGTTTGATTGCATAGAAAAAATGGTTACTGATGTCAAAACTCAAGATAAAATCATTAGAGAGATAAACTCGTACAAAAATGCTTCCGGAGATTTTGGAAGGAAGATGGCAGTTAGGGCAAGAGAAACTCTACTTCCTGGTGAGGATCCTTTCTGCTGATTCAATTGCCATTTCAGATTTAATATGACATATTTAGCCTCTTGCTTGTAGGATAATGATATACTTGCATTTTTCAGAACCGCAAATCCTTAGAATAGGTAAAATCCTGAAGAACTACTGAATTTTCTGGTTTATCTGGTTTCTGTGGTGTCATTTCTGCAACTGATTAAATGCCTTATTCATATGCTTTGCAATTTTTTCGGATGCAGGAACCATATTTAATTAGGCTGTACCAAAAATGACACTCATGGATTAGGACACTGAATTGTTATTTTTCTTTTTCTAGCTGAATGGTGGTCAACATATGGAGGAAGTTGTCCGAATTTGGCACGGTTGGCTATCCGTATTCTCAGTCAAACCTGCAGTTTAATTGGTTACAAGCAAAACCATATTCCTGTTGAGAAATTACATGACACAAAAAATTGTCTGGAACATCAGCGGCTCACTGACCTTGTCTTCGTTCAGTACAATTTGAGACTGAAACGAATGTAAGTTTTATGGATGAACTGATGATATTTCGGAAATTGTGTCAAGCAAATGATAAAATTTTTTGTGATCATTTCTTTTGCAGATTTGATAAGAGCGAAGAACATGATTCATTTGATCCCATATCATCTGAAAGCATTAGTTTGTTAGAGGACTGGATCAAGGAAAAAGACTTGACTGCAGAAGATCATGGAAACTCGGACTGGATGGCTCTCGATTCACCTTCTTCAAACAGAAGGCTCTTGGGATCTTCTGCTAATGACATCGACGAGTTGGGAGCAGGTACTAAACTTTGCCAATTTAGAAAAATCACTGAAGAAGTATGATCTTTCCGGTGAGCTCATATTTCAGATGCATTCTTACTGATTCAGTTAGTTCTTTGCCAATATGCAGGATTTGATGATTATGAGATATTTAATAGAGTGAAAGACACTGAGGATGAAAACGATGAAGAAAACCAGTAGAACAGCTTCGAAATATTCATTATTTCGAGTAATTAAATCAATGGCAGGTTGTCGTCTGCAGTAGCATCCACCATAGTAATTTTCAAACTGATAATGTGATATATACATTTTTGGTAAAAGATTTAGATGTAAACGCATTAGGTTCCTCTAACATTAGAGATGATCTGTACTAGATAAGAGTGATCAAGATTCGACAACGACACAAAATGTTGCACATTGCAATCTTTGTCAAAGCCTGAAACTGTGGTCAGGAGGTCTAACAATCTGACAAGAAGTGTGTCGGAATTGATAAAATAGGAAGTGAGAAAGATATTACAGCATGTTGAAAGTTTTCCCATGTAGATTTTGTTATGAGATATTATTCCTAATTAGGATCCTAATCAGTGGAATTGCATTCCTTATTGATGTCTGTATAAATAAGAGAGTGATTTTTTTAACATGATATTAGAATCTAACTCTTCTTAAATGTTTGATTTTTTGTGTGTGTGTATATTTTAGTTTTAGTTCTTCTTTCATTCCTTCGAGTTTTCATTAAGCATTTAGAGACGGTTTTGTTGCGTTGTTGCTATCGGCACTCGTGCTCCGATTCGAGGGAAGTGTTGTGAGATATTATTCATAGTTTGTATTGTTTTCTATGGAACAATGTAAAATCCCACATTGCTTAGTTAAAGGGCTTGAAAACACCATATATTGGTGGAGGCAATCCTCACCCTACGAGAGCTCTTTTGGGGTGAGTTAGGCCTCTTTAACAAACAATAGTGTATATTGTCATTAGATTTGATTGCTCTTTTGCTTTTGTACGGGCTATTTATGCCATGTGTTCTTTATTGAGGATATAAAGAACACGTCAAAACCTTACGTTCGAAGATATAATCTTAAATTAAATGATACAGTTAAGTTAATTCGTATATAAATGAAACAGATCAGATTCTATCATCAGATAAATAATTTTATATAAGATGGATCTGGTTTCATTTACAGTGAGTTTAGTTTGACGGCCGAATGATCTTGGCTCGTGTCTGATGGCTAGAAATCGAACAACTTACATATTCAAATGTTGAAAAGCTCATGGAGTGATTGGCGCCAAAGCAGAAAAAGATGGTGGCAAGCAAGAGCATGACAATGTTGAATTCAACTTTGGTTGATTTATAAGGTAAGAGGGTTAGCAGATTTTTATAGAATATTGTAAAATATCTTTTAACCATTGAAATATTTTATAAGTGAACGTGATGGCTAGAATAAAATAAAAGAAAAGAATTCGTCAACTTGATCTCAACGATGATTCCTGCAAGAATTCTTGTTCCTTAGATATATTAATTTTTGTATTATTATTGAAGTGTCATGTGCGACCATGAGACGACAGTATGGTGGCCAAAAAGATTATTATAAACAAATGTGCCGAGTTAGTTGACAGGTTGCACCTAACCTTTAAATTATGAATATGAGAAAGAAAAATGAGTGCAATTGCATCATTCTGGTGGTGCAGGTATTTAGCCTTTTCACTATAAATCATATAAATATCTTATTATAATAAAAAAAAACATGTGGGTTGTATTTATTAAAACCCGTACGGTTTAGTTGGTACTCGAATGGTATAATTGGTACAAAAAATCTAAGGTTTGAGTCTTGACAGTCCCAGTGTGTGAGTTACACCTTATGGATGGGCTCTTTGTGGGCATCAAGAGACCGCTGGATACTATAATTTATCTTCTTCACAATCCTATCGGATCAGGATATGAGGGCCATAGAATGGGAGCATCGCTTACCAAAGATGCATTATTAAAGATTTGATAGATTTGATTCACAATCCTGAGCATCACCTTTGGTACCAAAGATGCATTATTAAAGATTTGATTCTAGTTTTGATAGTTACGAATGAGCGATTATGAAAGATGGAACGAAAAAGACTTGACAAGTTGTGAGCTTGTGAAAACTGCTGATGGGAACGTGCGTCTTCTTCAGTCATTATCATAAAGACAATTGGTTGGTTTTAAGAATCTTGAGTGGAGTAATTGCATCAAAGGAAAAGAAAATTTCAAAGTGGTGACTATTGAAGCATTGTCAAGTGAAGTATTCTTGTGAGAGCAATTATGACTTCTTCTCTCCATTCCTTGCCCATATCTTGAAGCTTGACTACATTTTAGAATGTTAAATGGCCAATATCTACTATGTAGTCTACAAACTCACACATGGGATATCATAAAAATGGAGAAATAACAGTAAGGTAAGAGAAAAACGACTAAGACTATCTAAAACAATTATACGAAATGTTTCTTATAACTTCTCGACTATCGAGCTTCATGTCTGTCAGCATGTGAAAGATGTGAAGTCATACTAGCTTCAACATCATAACCGTTATCACCACTAGATGACAATGTACTAACTTTCTCATTGTTTGATGACAATGGATAAGAATGCACAAAGTCCTCAAACTCCACACTACCACCGCGGCTGCCATCACCATCGCCACTTCGCTTTTTCCAGTCAAATGCATCCGGTGCTATAACCATCTCTGGCAACGATATTTCCCCTTGCAAGTAGCTCACAACTTGTCTCATTGTAGGCCTAACGTTAGGCGAATCGTTGGAACATATCAATCCGAGTTTTAACCCAACAATAGCTTCGAGTTCATCGAACTCCCCGTTCAACCTTGGATCAACTACATCAAGGATTGCCCCATTTCTCCATTTCTCCCACACCCAATCCACCAAAATGAGTTCTTCAGGCGGTGCTTTAGGCTCAATAGGTCTTCTTCTACAAATTACTTCCAACAAAAGAGCACCAAAGGCAAAAACATCAGAACTTGTAGTAGGCTTGCCTGTTCTTGTTAATTCTGGTGCCAGGTAACCCAATGTGCCCACCACTCTAGTGGTGCTAGGATTACTACCACGTTCATACAATTTTGCAAGACCAAAATCACCAAGTCTTCCATTAAATTCAGAATCTAACAGCACATTTCCGGCCTTTATATCTCTATGAATCACAGTTTGTTCCCATTCTTCATGTAAATAGAGTAAACCACATGCAACACCTTTGATTATATTGAACCTTGTTTCCCAGTTTAGAATGGTTTCAGGTTCGTCAAATAAGTACTTATCTAAGCTTCCATTAGGCATGAAATCATAGACAAGGAGTAAGTCATCTCGCCTGCGACACCAACCGATTAACTGAACCAAGTTTCGATGTCGGAGACGGCCGATACTAGAAATCTCTGACACAAATTCCCGCAAACCTTGTCTAGATTCATGAGAGATTCTTTTGACAGCAACATGAGAAGAATTTGGTAAAGTTCCTTTGTAAACTTTGCCAAATCCGCCAGCACCGAGAAGCTCTTTGTCTCTAAAACCTTTTGTCGCTTTCTTCAGTTCCTGATAAGAGAATCTATGAGGACCAACATCAAATTCCCATTCCTCAATCACATCAGCATTCTTGATTTTTCGAACCAAGTAAAACAATAAAGCCGTGGCCAAGATTATGAAGAAAACAGCTGATATTGTGGCAGCTGAAATCAATACTGTGTGATCCTTCTTAGGCCCAGGAAGATGAGGAAGAGAAGATAAAGATAAAGACCTGGAAACTCCATTGATACTGAAACTCCAACCAAGGATATAATGGGTGCTTGCTAGTAAACCAGTAGATGAAGAAAACCCAACATACATGAAATCTTTCAAGACAGGAGAGAGATCTACTTCATAAGATAAAATGGGAAGTCTTGGTTTTATTGAGAAAGGTGAAAGCCTAACGTCAATAAGATTCTTGATGGAATCATAATCAATCCAAGCTTGAATAACATTTCTGCTTTGAAGAGTAAGATTTACTCTTGTAGAATTATCAAGAAAATAAGCAGCCGGAACAGATCTATTTGACTGCAAATTATTGATATCAATACCAACATGGTTATCATTTATATCGCCAAATTCAAAATCTTGAACTGTATCAAATTCAACTGCAAAAATGTGATTGGAGAAATTACCAATATCACTTGCATTAAGTAAACCAAGATATTGGCTTGGTAGAGACCCTTTAAGCTCTTTTGAAGTAGAGATGGTGAAAGCAAAACCATGGCCACCAAGCTTTAAATACTGAGGATGTATAGCAAAAGCAAAACAAGTAGAAAAGGAGAAAGCTTTACCACTGCTGGAATTCTTGAACTGAACTTGATTAGAGTAAAAAGCATGGCCCTTTAAGCGCTGGCTGCTGTTTGTTAATCTAAGAATACCATTATCTTCAATCTCAGCACCCTCGTAAAGGCTAATGTTGTTCTTAGCATGATTAAAACCATCTGAAAAGATCTCTTCTAGCTGAGAAAAAACTGGGTACGGAAGAAAAAAGAGAAAGAATAAGAAAAAAGAAAGATTCGTGGACATTATAGAGTTAAAACTTGGAGGTTTCTTGAGAGAGAGGATTCTCTGTTTTTTCTTTTGTTCTGCAGGAAATATAATGTTAATCCAAGTTTGGGTTCCAGATAAAACTTGAATGATTTTTAGGACATTTTCAGGTTTTTGAAACAAACAATGCTCAGATTTCTCAAGAATTTCACAGAAATGACACTAAATTAAACAAAGGACTTGTAATTAGGCTTTGAAAGCAGAGGATGCTCTGTTTTTTTTTGGAAGTTCTGCTTTTGTTACAGTTGCTTTTGCCTGTTGCCTGGTACAAGCAATAAAGATAATTTCCTTTTTTTTTTTTTATAAATTTTCTTGGAAAAGAGAGAAGGTTATTGGGGAATAGGGTAGGTCTAGGCTGGTGAGATTTGGGATTTTTCTCAAGGAAATTTATATTTTTTAAAAATAGAAAATATAATGATAATATAAACTAAATATTTTTAATAAATTCTTGTTTGATTTTCTGTATTTACAATAAATATTTTTAAAAAGCTATTATTTTTGTAATTTTTTGAAAAAGACATTTTGAGAAATTTTTTATTTTTCAATATATTTTTTAAAAAATTATTATTAATTTAATTTAATTTAATTTAATTTAATTTAATTTATTGATATTTGATAATTTATCATCTGAAAAATAAGGACAAATTACAATTCAATAATGTACTCTCCCCAGTACCAGCCACTAAGAAATAATAAATAAAATTAGTGGTATACAGTTAAATACAAAACACAATAAACATAAGTAGTATTTAATTTTTAAAAATACACATATTTTTAATTAATTAAAAAATACAAATGATCTAATGTTGATAGATTACACGATAAGAAAAATCAAAAAAAATTTTAAAAATCATCATAATATAACTTTCAAATCTTTATCGCTTTTAATAAAATGAAAGATCAATTAAATTATTCTAATTAATAAATAACATAATTTTATTTTGCATTATATGAATTTTCTCTTAATAATTATAAAACTATAAAAAAAATAATATTCATTTTAGAATAAAAATATTATCTTTCTTATTATATATATATATATGGGTCTAAATTGATATATATGAGAGAGACTAGATAAAGAATGAAAAAAAAAAGATGAGGTGTTCATATGAACACCATAAAATACATTGTGATAGCACAAAAGAAAAAGGTTCTAGTAGGTTCCAAAAAGTAATAATATTTCTCCCAATTGGAACACTACAACACATTAAATAATGTTATGGTCCCAAATTAGGACATGCTTCCATTTAGTCTTTATGTATTCCACATATGAGTCAACTTTTATATGTATATATATATAACAAATTCATACATGTTCAATCTTTTATATTTTATAGATGAATTTAGTTAATCATTTATTTATATTTTACGATATATTAAATAATAGATAATAAATGAATCGATTTGAAAATAAATGAATTACTAGTAGTAAAATATTATTCTCGTTAAACTTAATTTTGATTAAAATCTAAAATAACAAGATCAAAAGTTTGGATAATTTTATCCCTATTATATAAGTAAAGAGACAAAAAAAAAAGGATTTAATCCAAGGATTTTCTCTCATTCATATATCATAAAATGATAGGATTATTTTCATTATTTTCAATTTTTTCAGTATTTTTTATATCCTAAAAATTAGGAATAAAAAATTTATATCAAAGAAAAATCTAACTATTAGAATAAAGATATTAATTATTATGTTAGCTTTCTAAATTTATTTATTTTTTTCATTTAATTATCTTAATAATAAAATTTTCAACACTTATATTACATGCATCAAATGGTGTGTTGCATGTTATAAAGATAATTGATTAAGGTTAACCATTTAGATGGATTTTTATTTATTATTTATATGTTATTTTTATCGAATTTAAATCATAATTTAATGATTACATATTATCATTATTTAATTTTATGTAGTATAATATTAATATCAATTATTTAAGCTATCATTTATTATAATTTATATTCATATAAAAATATAAATTTTTATAACTTTGCAAGTATAACTTAAAAAATTGAAAATGATGTATTTTTGCTTGTTTGTGCTCCTTCCACACATTTAAGGTTTATTATTTTTTTAGTATTGTATTGTCATTTCATTTAAATAATTAATTTAAATGAGCATTTTTAAATTTATATTCATGAGCATGTTTAAATTTATATAGTAATTTTATTCATTTTTAAAATTTTCCATGAAGTAATTTTTAATTTATTTTTCTTGTTTTAAAACATTATATATGAATTTAAGTGTTTATGTTTTTTTACTAAATATTTTAAAATAATTTAAATTCTATTTAATTTTTTTAATATTTAAGTATAAAATAATAATAAATAATTTTAATAGTATAAAGATAAATAATGCTGAGGATGAACAATTTTGACAAGTGTAGAGAGTAAAATGAACAATTTTTAGTTTTTTTTTATTTTGGTTATTTTGATTACATAGACTGAATAATTGTTTTCATTAATTATATTAATTAGATAAATATTAATTATTTATATTAATTATTAATTAATTTATATAATTATTTAGATAAGTTTAGATAAATTATTTAGGTTAATTTGATGAAATAATAAGTAGCTTAGGTTAAACTATAATCTTAATTACTTTTGATGAATTATATATATTAAAATAATTATTTAGATTAATTATGTTTTGTTAAATAAAAACAATTCAATTATGGTTAATAAAAAATTAATTAGGTTAATTAGTTATATGATAATAAATATTTAAGAAGAATAACAAATAATTAAGCCTATAAGTTGTAGTCTTAAGGTATAATAATTAGTATGCTTATTAGTTTAGTTAATTTATATATTATAATTATCACAATGTGTTATTTATTAAAATTATTTTATTCGAGTATTAAATTATATTATAAATAATATATGTATGGATGTTAATTATTTAGGTTAATTATAAATATTAAAATAATTATTTATTTTAACTATATTAATTAAATTAGAACTACTTCAATTATTGTTAATTTAATTTTATTAATTAGGTTAATTAATTATATAATAATAAATATTTAAATAAAATAAAAAATATTTAAACTAATAACTTATTATTTAGGCTAATTGTTAGAACTTAGGGTTCCTTAATCTTAGTTTTGATATTAACAACAATGTTTTAGAAAAATTATTAAAGTTTTAAATGATTTTAGGCTTGGTAGTATGGGACAGGATGCGGGCGTACCATTTAATTTTATAGGTTGTATGGATGTACCAGGAGGCCATACAAGGTGAAAAATTTGATAAAAAGTTTGGTACGAATGTACCACTTGATGGTACGATCGTACGAATGCTTCAGTATCATTTTCGTGTTGTTTTTTGGGTGTCCATACTAGGTACGTGAAGCCGTACGATTGTATGGGTCAAAATACATATTTTCAGCATTTTTAAAATGTTGTAAAATGTTTCTTTTTCATATTGATTGCATCTCTAACAATCATATAAGTTTGGAATAGTTTATATAAGTGTAGATTGACTTTATTGGAGGTAGGAAATCAATCTACAATCATCAATTTCTTTATTAAATATATTTTTATGTATTTTGAATATTTCTTGATTTTTTGAGTTGTAAATCCTTTAAAAAGGATTTATGGGTTTTCAATTCTTATTATTTTTCTCTTGGATTATGTTTTGAGAAATAGGAAGGGCAGGTGATTAAGTGAGATTTAGTGTGAGTCTTTGGAAAATATTAGAGATTGATTGAATTATTGTGAGAAGAATTCTTTGATGTATTTATAAAGTGATTAGTGGAAACCTAAGTTATTTGTTTGGGTAAGTAGATGTAAACATTTATTAACCGAACAATTATAAATTTCTTGTATTTTATTTTTTTTCCCTATCTTCAATTCTTGTTTGATTCTTGTATTGCCTCATCATTTGAGATTTTACTAATAAATATTATAAATATATTAATATTTTAATTAATAAAAATTTAAAAATTTTATCATATATTTATTTAAATTTAGATTCTTTATTCAATTTTTGATTTAGATGCCGAATATAATATTTATATTCTATAATAATTATTAAAATAACTCGATAATAGAAACATTATTTTTATATTTATAAGTATCTCCACCTAAACCAACATCAATTGCCCATATTTTCTACATTCTTTTTGCTATTGTCTAGAATTATATTATTTTACAAACTTAATCACTAAACCAATTTTGATATCAAATTCTAGTGATTGTTTGCATAATTGCAAAAATAGTGAGTTTTATGTTTCATTTTACAATAATATCGAATGATTTTTAAACTTTCATCAAAATAACAGTTTTATTATAAAGAATAGAAGTTTTCTTGTTAAATTTATATTATATTTACATTAAAATGTCAAAAAAATTTATATTAAATCTTGAAAAATTATTTTTTATAAATTTTTTTGATAATTCATTATTTTTATAATTTTTTTGGAAACTTTTTTCCATTTCTAACATTTTAAAATTTTTTTCCAAATTTGATAATCATGAAAAAATAAAAATTATTTTTGATATAAGTTTATTTCTTTTGATAAATATAAGTTAGATACGAATCATTATTTACATGTTTAAATAATAAAACAATATGATCATGCAAAATATTAAGTGAAAGATGATAATGAATAATCGGAATTTGAAGAAGAGAAAAGAAAAGAAGTACTCGATCCGTAATGGTTTCTTTTAATTGTAGTTTAGGAGTTTCAATCCTATAATAAATATGAGAAAAATAAGATTTTTTTTAATATGAAAATATATTAAAAAACGGAAAGGAAAAACATGTTAGGAAACAAACACGATCTTTAAACATAGATTACACAAAATTAGAGGGATTACAATCCAATACTTAAGACAAAGGAAAACAATAATAATTGATTGTCCCACATCGAATTGGACATTGCTTATCCTTCTACGGTTGAAACATTATATCCTTGAAAAACAAAAACGCCTTCAGATGATCGAGTACAATTTCCAGGAACTGTAACTTTGCTTGCCAAGCTCCTTGTCCTGCATTCATAATCACAACCCACTTCAGGATTTTCTTGCTTTCGAATGATTTTATGGAAAAATGACAATTTATCTGTTTTATCTGACAACAACTTTAAATAACAGAATTGAAAATGAGTTTCGGATATAAGATTCTGAAGGTTCATGATCTACCTGGAAGCTTAGAATTTTCCAGAGTCAATGGCGTCCTGGTTGGCATCACCAAGAGCTGCCTCGTTCAAATATTTGTCAGCCAATTGGACTCTCTTCACATTCTCTTGTTCTTGGACAAGCATATTTCCATATTCAAGCAGTTTCGCAATGGACATTTTTGGTTGCTCGAATGTTGGTGGTCCTTCCTTTGAGTTGACAAGGCTTTTTCCGATTAATTCTACTCCAACACCAGAAATCCAGTTTCTCACTTCATCATCATAAACTCTAGCCCTCAGGGCTCCGAAGAAATCTGTCAAAAGAAATTGCACAATTGTCAGTTATTTCAGCTTGACAGGACTCGAGTTGTCTCCACAATTTGCCAAGTTTGTTGCAGACTTTACCAATGGATTGGCCTGGGAAAGTGTCGACAAGTTTGACCATGTCGTCATCAGCAAGACCGTCAGTCCTGAAGATTCCTTTGCAGACACCAATTCTGTCATCCCTGGTAGGAGCCCAGTAGAATTTCTCCATACGCCCATCACGGATAAGAGGAGCATACAATGTGGAGAAGTCGTTACCGGTGACGATGATTGGAACACGGGGATTCTCCTCCTTGTTGTACATTCCAGGGAGTTGGACATTGGTTGGATTATCAGCGATGTTCATCAGGGTAGCATTAACCATCTGGTTGTTGACAGTGTATTGCGTAGTTCCTCCCATTCTTCCAGCTCCAGCGTCAAGATCGTTGATGAAAAGGCAGCACATTTTTCCCTTCTTGATTATGTCAGCTGCCTCACGGTACCTTTGCCTGATGAGCTTGGCTGGTTCACCGGCGTTTCCACTTTCCAATTCTCCGGCACTCATCATGATCGGGCTGAAACAATCATCAACAAGCAAGAGTTAGCCTATACAATCAGACATCACGTAAGTTGAGGTGAAAAATGGAACTTACTTAATTCCCATCTTTCGGAAGACAAGCTCACATTGGAAGGATTTTCCTTGACCTTTGCCTCCCCAGACACCCAAAATCAGAGGAACCTGAGACAGTATAAGAATTAGCTTAAAAAAGGTCATACATGTTAACAGAAGTCATCTTCAGGATTACGAAATCACGAGTTCCAATCGAATCAGACACCTTGATGTTTGGAAGGGTCATGAAGTTCTTGGAGATGTGAACAATAAGCTTGTCCATGAAAGCAGGAGCAATGTAGAAACCATCGACTGTGCAATCTCCATCATCATACCTGACGCACATAATCATCAACAACTAAGATTAGCAATTAATTTGTCAATTGTTTCATGTCGATGATTTTATAACCGAAGATCTCCAGTACGGGTTTCTGTTCGAATTTCATAACACTTACTGACGGAGACCAGTACTGAGGTACTCATAAGAGCTCATGACAGCATAGTGAGTTCCAGCATCTTGTGGAGCTTGGAAGAGAGAATCAACCATACCCTTTCCTCTGGTAATATCTTGCTGATCATCAGAAATGTCAGTGGCAAGACCTGCCCATCTGTCCTTCTCGGTCTGCTTTGATTCATCGTATTCTGACACAACCTTGAAGTTCCCAGAAAACTTGGAAACCCTTGGAAAGTTGACTACTTTCTTCAAGCTGATTCCAAAGAAACCTGAAGTTGGGGCGGAGGATCCATTTCCAGAATTGTTCAAAGCCAACTACAAAATCACAGGTTCTCATAAATAATTAATTTGGTTCCAAATAAAACTTCATATGACCAACAAATTGACAAGCTTATCATAATAGAGAATTTAAAAGAAGTAATCATGATATATCTTATATATATAAATTCATTATTTAATTTTTTTTTCATTCGTATAATTCCTATAGTTACAAGATTCATCAGTGGAAAAATTTCTTGGTTACGAATAAAATATATTTAAAATTACTAATGATTAAATTACCTTTATTAGAATTAAATCTTCTTAAACATTAAGAAATGATTGAAACATAAACTATAAAATCCACGTGACATTAAGAACTCCATGCATGCATTCTATAAACAGTACATAACCTAGTTTAAGCTCAGTTATATATCAAATGATGATTTCTATCATTGCATACAACTTACGTCCAATGTTAGATGTGCTGTGAACGTGAATTATGAATCAATTAATCATACATGTATTGAAAACACGACCCGAGAGTAAGTAGGAATACAAAAATGGCGGGAAAGTAAGAAATACCGGTGCTCTGTTGGCAGCTGCAATGGTGGAGATGGTAGCAGCCATAGCCAGTTGATTAGAGCAGCAAGAAGGCAGTTCTTAAATTTCAAGCTGTATAATGCTTTTTTTTGTTGTTGGTTTGAAGAGAGAATGGGAAGTGAAGTATGAGACTTATAGCAGGTCAGTGGTGAGTGGATACAAACCGATTTCTATGGAGATTGGCTTTCAAATCCTTAACGGCCACACAATGAAGATTACCCATTTGACACGTGGCAGTAGGACAATGTCTTTGGAGCTTGAGTTTTTGATTTTGAGGTTGGCATTATAGGCTCTCTCTTTGCCACTTAAATGGGTTTCTTTTTAAAATATAAAATCTCATTTATGGGTAGTTTTTATTACCACACACACCATGTAAAGCTACATACTTGTTTGTATTCTTTCTATCCTCTTCATCCCTTGTAATGAAGATGGGGATTCCAAGACAATCGGTTCGTAAATCAAAAATTAAACCGAACCGAATTAAATCAAATTAAATAATTTTCGATTTTAAAAAATTTAAAAATATGAAACCAATCAAGTCAACAAACATACACTAAAAGAGAATTTTAAAAAATTAATGAATTCAATTTTAAGCTTCAGATCGAATCGAACTAATATACGACCTTACCGAATAATTTGTGATATAAAATTGTTATCTGTGTTTTATTTGTCTGATTTGGAAGATTATTAGAGGTGGGTTTTGAATGTAAATACACTATCAGGGCCCTACAATATTTATCCAATTTTTAGAAAGGAATATTTTAAAATAAAATAAATTTATGGTTACAGTGGAAAGATAGTTTGAACAAAGACAGCATTAGATGCATGGATAATTCTTTCAAATTGCCAAAGGTCGATTCATACACACACACATATATATATATATATATATATATATATATATATATATATATATATATTGTTTTTTCTTTAAAAAATCTAGATTCTAAATCCAATTAGGAATAGCAAAAATTGATAAAATTGACTCCAACTACCCATTATATATATATATATATATATATATATATATATATATATATATATATATATATAAA
>CANYBF010734470.1:0-19560 GCA_948192965.1 Dalechampia spathulata
GCTTGGATAGAAGAGCCACTTCATCTTCGAGGTCTCCTTCGCTAGTTGAAGAGGAATCTTCCTCTTTAGTAGCTTTGAGTGCAATCCCTCGTCTCTTGTCTTCCTCAACTCCTTGCTTAAGAGTTATCTCATGTGTGAGGATTTTTCCAAGAAGCACATCCGTAGATAAAACAGCCAAGTCATTTGCTTCTTCTATTGATGTTACTCGAGCCTCCCAATCTTTCTTCGGTAAAACTCGTAAGATTTTGTTATTGATGTCTTCTCTTTGGTACATCTTGTCAAGCTTCATTAAACCATTTACGATCACCATAAGTCGGTTGTACATCTCAGAAACTGATTCATTTGCTTTCATCTTGAATAATTCATATTCATATGTAAATAATTGAATCTTCTTGTTACGAACTTGGTTGGTTCCTTCGTGATGCATTTCTAAGGCAATCCATACTTGCCTAGCTGTGACACAATGAGACACCCGACCAAATTCTTCATGACTTATCGCACAGTAGAGCATGTTCATCACCTTCTTATTGTTGCAGTTTGCATTCTTTTCTGCTAGTGTCCAATCATTTGTATCCTTAAGAGAAACAACTCCATCAATGGTGATTGTTGGTGGAGAGTATTCTTTCCTCAGCATATCAATCAATTCACATCCATTGCTGTCCAAAAACACTTCCATTTGATGCTTCCAATATGGATAATCGGTTCCATCGAAGTAGGGGGGGTCTTGTATAAGATTGACTCTCGGTTACCATAGGATCTTTTGCTCAAGAATTTTACTTCTTCTAACAATGAGCACCAAATGCTCTGATACCAAATGAAATTCCTTGAATCGCTGGCAACACGTGCGATTTATAGTGGTTCGGCCAAACTCTTGCCTACGTCTACTTTCTCCTAAGTCTTAACTTAAGGTTCCACTAGAATCATAATCAATTTATAAAAGGATTCCCAAATGAATCTAATACCCTAGTGTTTTCAAGGCTTACACTCTAACCTTTACAATATTGATCTCATAATCAACTCAAATACAAATTAATCCCTAATGGATTAATCACACACCAATCCCATAAAGATAAAACCTAATCTCTAGGTTGTAGGATTACAAACAATAAAGCAAATGAAGAAACAAGCTTAAACTTACTTGTGACAAATGAATATAGCTCAAACACGAATGCTCTGCAAGTGTATTTTTGTTAGGAATCAAAGTATGAAAGTTATTGTACAAAAACTAGCCATTTTTCAGACTTAAAACCTAATTTTATAAGTCGCACGCTTGTACGGATTCAAAACTATTCGTTAGAAAATGGGGGGGAACTGTGGTACGGCCGTACCATCACTTAGTACGCTTGTACCAACCCAAGTTTCTTGACAAACAATTTTCCTGCGAGTTCGCGTACGGCCGTACCACCCACTGGTATGCCCGTACCGAAGCAGGTTTACTGACAAACCATTTTCCTGCGAGCTCTGGTACGATCGTACCAACAAATGGTACGCCTGTACCAAACTTAATGGAACAATACCCACTAGGTACGACCAGCCGTATGGCCATACCACACGCAAACGATAGTTGGTACTCCCGTACCACACCAAAAAACACTTAGAAAATTACAAATAACTTAAATTAACTCACACGTGACTCAACAATCAAAACCTAGGGTCTAACAGTATGTGAGGTTGTTGAAAATGGTATTAAAAAATATATGATTTTTTATAATGTAAGTTAGGTGAATGTTAGGTATGTTTAAGTGGTATGATTTTTATAATATGGTTAGGTAAAATGTTAGATGTGTTTGTATGGTGTGTATTAATTTTAAGTTGGTATAAATACCATCTCCCATTGTGAGTTATAGCATTACAAAATAAGAAAGAAAATAAGAAGCAAAGCTTCTCTTGAGTGTTGAGTGTTATTATGAGAGGTTTTGAGGGAAAGAGTTATAAGTTTATTGTAATAAGAATTTTATAATTCTTTTTACAAATTTATTTTGGTATTAACACTAGTTTAGGGACCATTTGTCATGACTCTAATGGTCATATTGTTGATAGATATTCGGTAAAGGGAAGCTATAAATCTATGCTTATAGCAGAGGTAAAATCGATGCTTCTAGCCATTCAACTAACCAATTCTCTCCATTATATAAATTGCATTTTTGAAATTGATTATAATATCCTCTTTCAAGCTATTACGGGTAAACCCAACACTGTTCTGTGGGAGACCTCTGTTGTAGTTGATCTTATCAAACTTTCATGTAATGGTTCCTTTAGTTTTTATTTTGTTAGGCATGAAGGAAATAGAATAGCTAATTGGATTCTACAGGCTATATGTATCGAGGATTCTGCTTATATGTTTCATTCTTAATATATATTTTTCTGTTTTGTTCGAAAAATAAAAGTTTAAGGTTTGGCCCCATATATGTACTAATAAAAATGCAATAAAATTTTTAAATATATAATAAAATTAATAATGATGATAACAAGACATGTAAAATTACTACAATAAGTATTCCTTTAAAAGCATGTTGATGACATAAAGAACTTAATGTCCAACTGGTGGACTATTAATAAAGAAGTGTTTTTTTGTGAATTCTCAATAACATAATGTAATACTTGTTTATAGTTTCATGTTTATATTGGCAAAACAAATAAGTTTGGGAAAATTTTTAGAAGATCTATTTGTACTATTCTACATTTTTTAACCCTTCAATTATTATTGAATTCATTCATTCATTCATCTTGAATAATTCTCTCACCAATTCATTTATCAAGATAACAAGGCATGTAAAATTACTACAAGAAGTAACATGTACAATATCATATAAAAAATAAATTACTTTAAAAAGCATGTTGGTGATAGAAATAACTCAATCTTTAACCAATGGGCTATTTATAAAGGAAAGTCATTTGGTAATTCACTGTGTTCAATAACATAATGTAGGACTTGTTTATAGTTTCAAGTTTATATGAGTAGGACAACTAAGTTTGAGAAAATTTTTAGAAGATTATATTTGTACTAAAAATCTACATTTTTTACCCCTTCAATTATTATTGAATTCATTAATTTATTCATCTAGAACAATTCTCCCTCCAATTCATTCATCAAGATAACAAGGCATGTAAAATTACTACAAGTATCATATGCAATATCAAATAGAAAATCAATTCCTTTAAAAGCATGTTAATGATAGAAACATGCCTTTTACCCTTTATACCCTTTAATTATTATTGAATTCATTAATTCATTCATCTGAAAAACTTCTCCTATCAATTTATTCATCAAGATAACAAAGGCATTTAAAATTACTACAGTAAGCAACATGTGAAATATCACATAGAAAACCAATTTCTTTTTAAAGCATATTGGTAATAGAAATAACTTAATCTCTAACTGGTGGACTATTTATAAAGGATGGTCATTTACCAATTCATCGTGTTCAATAACCTAATATAGGTCTTATTTATAATTTCAGGTTTATATTGATAGAACAACTAAGTTAGGAAATTTTTTTATAAAATCATATTTGTACTAAAATTCTACATTTTTTACCCCTTTAATTGTTATTTAATTGATTGATTCATTCATCTGGAGCAATTCTCCCACCTTTTCATTCATTAAAATAACAAGGCATGTAAAATTACTATAATAACATTTGCAATATCACATAGAAAATCAGTTCCTTCGTAAAATGATTAACAAACACCATATTAATTGGAATTCATTAATCACTCTATAAAGAATTTGTAAATTTTTTATTTCAATGGAATATATTTGGTTTGTAATTTCAACAATTAATTTTATTACTTATGGCTTTTATATTATCACCTGTTTGTAGAAAATATCCATATATAAATTACAACATGCCATCAAACAACTATTGTATACATCATTCATATAATTTATACAAGACACATACTAGGTAATTTTAGCACCATTATTGATATACACGCACAAAATGTTTTACTGCTCATTAACTGTACAATGATAATTGCATAGCAAAATGCTAGGAATACGTTATACTGTAAAAAATATTTTCGATGATTGTATAAAATTTGGAGTATCTTGATTGTATTGGTGCCTCATTGATTACAATACATCATAGATAACATTTTGTAGCAAATAAAAATTTTCATCAATAATAAAATATCATTTAAGATAATTCCCTATCAGTAATTGTTTAAACCATACACCACTATCATGAATCATCCATAATTCCATTATATATATTAATATTGTAGTAATGATATGTTATATGTCAATGAAAATAAATATGTATTGCATTCCTTTTTTCTTATAGCAATAATATGTTATATGTCAATGAATACAAATATGTATATTGGTAGCTTTTGCTTTTATATTTTATTTAAATATATGATGTACCATATGTAACTATAGATGTAAATATAACTCAAGTACTGCAAACTTGACAGATGATTTTTATTTCATGTTTTATGAAGTACAATAAATATATATGTACCTATGTTTTTTCTTTCATAAGTTGCTTTTAATCAAACAAGTGTTAGTAAGAGTTATTTATGTATAAGTTATTTAATTTTAAGGGGATGGTTTGGTTATTTCAAGTGCTAACTACTAGTCAATTGATTTGATTTCTAAAATTAATTTAATTGAGTGAAATTTTAATTCTATAAATAAATTCTTCATTTCAAGCATTTTAATTTTAATGTCAATGAAAATTTTATTTTACCCCCATCATGTTCATATTTGTGCTAGGAAAATTTGATGTTTCATGAAGGTATTTTAAAGGTTGTTTTAAATTGATTCTTTATAAGAAAATAAATGTTTTAAAATAAATTTAAAATTCCTTGTAATAGGTTTGATAGATGTTAAATGAGATTAGAAAATTTATTAAGCATGTTATGAGATCATGTCATATCTTATGTAAAAATAAGATTTGCTAGGTATTTGAACAATATTCATGAAATATATAAAAGGTATATAATATGTTTTATATCTGTATGTGTTATTGTTGTATTAGACGTTATTATTTATGCTATTTAAAAGTTGTTATAGAGGAAATGTGAAATGAGTTTAATTTTTATGTTCATATTTATTATACAATTATAACTGATTATAGGTATGAAACATATTTCTAAATAATTTCAAATATGTATTAAAACGATATCCATAAAGTGTACAAAAAAATTTTTGTTGATTATTATACAATAATAATTATTTATAAGTATATGTCATATTTTTGAATAATTAATATGTATAGAAATGATATACAAGAAACATTAAAAAAACGTATCTATTGTGTTTTAGATACATACATGCTTTTCATTTAATTGATAAATGTCTTAAAAATTTTTTTTTGTTTCATGAATAGATTTTGCTATACTATATAAGAAGTACAAAATGGTACTTAATATATTTTAGATACCTATTTGTTAAGGATGAAATAATAAAAAATTTATATGAATATTTAATTGAAAAACTTCTATGTAATAAAATTAGTGGTTAATTAGTTATTTATCATTTTAATAAAATTTTTAAAAAACTTTTAGCTTTTTAATTTTTATCATTTTTGGTTATTTTTTATAATTCTTAAAATGTACCTTTCAAGAAATATAAAACTAAAAATAAAAAAAAATGAGTAGACTAAATTTTTTTTCTTCATCATTTTTTTCTTTTTCCTCTTGCTATTAACTTCTTCTTCTATCTCACATGTTGTTATTTTTTCTTCTATTGTTTCTTCCTCCTCCTTATGTTCTTGTTCTCTTTCTCCTTTTTCTCTTCTTCTTCTTCTTCTCTCTCTCCTTCTTCTCTTTCTCCTTCTTAAATGTAATTTATTTTGATTTTAATTTTTCAATGGTTATTTGTGTAATTTTTCTTGTATTTTTCATTTTTTTTGTATTTCTATTTAATTTTTTCATGATAGATATATGTAAACAAATATATATTATAACATATATAATATATGCAATGTATATGATATATATTTATGGTATATATAGTATATATTAACAATAGATATGATATTTATTTATTTATTATATATATTATACCATATGGTATATATTTTATTTAGCATACATTGTATTTATGGTATATAAAAGTAAGAACACAATTCAAGAAAAAGAATATGAGGATGAAGGCAAACAGGAAGAAAAACATGAAGAAAAAAATAAAAAGAAGAAAAGAAGGAAAAAATAAAAATAAGAATGAAGAATAAAAATAGAGAAGAAAAGGAATAAGTGAGATGAAATGAAATGAAATGAGGAAAAAAGGGAAAAAATGTAAAATGTAAAATAATAAATGAGTAACTTTAATGAAAGAAAGGTATAAAGGTAAATGTTATAAATTTAATCATAAGTAAAAGTGATAAATTTATAATTGATAAATAAAAAATAACATTTTATATAATTTATTCACAATTAATTATTAAAATTATAAAAAACCCCAATATGGAAGTCTTGGAAGTTTACCAACATTTAGATTTAGGTTCCTCAATTTTAGGGCAATAGATATAGGCCCATTCTAATTAATAAAATGACTCACACTATTAATGGTTCAATAATGTTATAAGGTCAAATTGATCCTTGAACTCATTGTGAGAGTTATATTTATCCTCTAACTTCCCAACAACGTCAATTGAATCTCTTTATCTTTAGTTTATTTCTTTCAATTATGTAAATTTAAAATAATATATAACTTAAGTAACAAGTGCAATATTATATAGAAAACTAATTCCTTTAAAAGCATGTTGATGACATAAACAACTCAATGTCCAATCGATGGACTATTTATAACGAAGGGTTATTTTTGTGAATTTTCAATAACATAATGTAAGACTTGTTTATAGTTTCATATTTATATTAGCAAAACAACTAAGTTTGGGAAAAATTTTAGAAGATCTATTTGTATTATTCTACATTTTTTACCCCTTCAATTATTATTGAATTAATTCATTCATTCATCTGGAAAAATTCTCTCACTAATTCATTTATCAAGATAACAAGACACGTAAAATTATTACAAGAAGTAACATGTACAATATCATATAAAAAATCAATTCCTTTAAAAAGCATGTTGGTTATAGAAACAACTCAATCTCTAACCGATGGCCTATTTATAAAGGAAAGTCATTTGGTAATTAATGGTGTTCAATAACGTAATGTAGGATTTGTTTATAGTTTTAGGTTTATATTTGTAGGACAACTAAGTTTGAGAAAATTTTAATAAATTTATAATCATATAAATATATAAAAATACATTTTAATTTAATATTAATATAAAATTATTCATGCTATTTAAAAGTTGTTATAGAGAAAATGTGAAATGAGTTTAATTTTTATGTTTGTATTATTATACAATAATAACTGATTATTGGCATAAAACATATTTCTAAATAATTTCAAATATGCATTAAAATGATATCCATAAAGTGTACAAATATTTTTTGTTTATTATTATACAATAATAATTATTTATAAGTATATGTCATATTTTTAAATAATTATTATGTATAGAAATGATATACAAGAAACATAAAAAAAAATGTATCTATTATGTTTTAGATACATACATGCTTTTTATTTAATTGATAAATGTATTTAAATAGTTTTTGTTTGTTTCATGAATAGATTTTGCAATGCTATATAAAAAGTACAAAGTGGTATTTAATATATTTCAGATACCTATTTGTGAAGAATAAAATAATAAAAAATTTATATGAATATTTAATTGAAAAACTTCTATGTAATAAAATTAGTGGTTAATTAGTTATTTATCATTTTAATAAAAAAATTTTAAAATTATGTCAATAAATTTTAGCTTTTAAATTTTTATCACTTTTGGTTATTTTTTTAATAATTCTTAAAATGTACCTTTCAAAAAATATAAAACTAAAAATAATAAAAATGAGTAGACCTAATTTTTTTCTTCATCATTCTTTTTCTTTTTCCTCTTGGTATTGACTTCTTCTTCTATCTCACATGTTGTTATTTCTTCTTCTATTATTTCTTTCTCCTCCTCTTCCTTTTCTTTTTCTCTTTCTCCTTCTTCGTAATTGCAATTTATTTTTATTTTGATTTTAATTTTTCAATGGTTATTTGTGTAATTTTGATTGTATTTTTCAGTTTTTTTGCATTTCTATTTAGTTTTTTTTTCATGATAAATATATGTAAATAAATATATATTATCACACCCGGCCCATACCCAGGCAGACATGCTCCCACGATACAAACAGTGACCCCCAATTAGAAACCAATGCATGTACCATCAGGGATACATCGTACACACGTCGTATGGGGACACATTCTAAGCCTAATGGTGGTTGTGCTGCGGAAACACGTGATAAGCATACATAAACCCGGGATCCATCCCATACACACACTCAAACATAAACCATAACCATTAACAGGCAATCCCAAAGCTTATATAAATAAAACCTGTTATACATAAGTGAGTGTATACAATCAAACCACCACAAGCTATATAATCCATATACAACACTACTGCCATACACTAGCTACACAAACACAAAAGAAACTGGAGTTTGCCGCGGAAGTCCTCATACCAAAATGAGATCGATATGCCTCAGCTGACAACCTCTACTCCTTCCCCGAAGGCTCACCCGTGGGCTCCGAACCTACATTCATCAAATGACAAACGCTGAGATAAAACTCAGTGGTGCTATAAACATATATAACCAACATTAAACATACACAATCCATCATAATCAGCATATGCAATGCAAATGTCAATGCATCTCTCATTCCTCTTTCACTCATTCACTCTTATTTTCCTGATGTGCACATTCCTTTCGCACACACTGGATCCCATTAGGTGCCGGTATTCATCGCCCTTAGGCGGCCATTCACTTGAGTGCCCTGCACTCTTTATCCTTCTCCCCTCTTGGGAGGCTATATATATATTGATTCCCCAGGAATCCTATTCCATTTCGATCCAGTGTGCCCGGAGCTGAGCCCCGCTCTCATTTCTCATTTCTCTTCTTTCTCTTTTCCTTTCATTTTTCCTTTCCATGCATGTTCTCAATATAAACAATACATGGTATCACATATCAAGCATTATTCACATCCTTGAGCAAGGAAAACATAACATTCCAAGCATGTCCACATCAAACATCAACGTATCAATTCACAAGCGATACAATTGAATCAATCATATACGCTTAAGCTCTGTAGGCAATCACAATAAGCCAAAAAGAAACATAAACATAAGCCTAGACTCATTTCAAGTCCAAAGGCAATAAGGAATAGCCAATAGTGGCTAAATACATAAAGCTAGCACAAACCTTGTACACCAAGCAAACTCTAGCTCTAGCCAATGATCCTATCACCAATCGTATATAGCTTCTATCTCGAGTTCTCGGGAGCTAGTGATGTTTAGAATCCTTAGGTAGGATTTTTGGTAGGGTTTAGGGTGTTTGCTTAAGGAAAAAGGGGTTGGAAACTTATGAAATACGCCTATTTTCCTGCCTTAAAAGTCAAATATAACGTCGCGTACGGTCATACGGACATTGGTACGCCCGTACCGACTCTAAAACCCTGACAAACCAAAAACCTGCGAGTACGCGTACGGCCGTACCACCTGTTGGTATGCCCGTACGGGCACTGTTCATCTGATAAATTTACTGTTCACCTACGAGCAAACTAAATTCCTGCGAGTTGCAGTACGGCCGTACGCCCCTCTGGTACGCCCGTACGCACTCGAGGCCCTCAATTCCCTGTTTCCTCTCTGTCTCGTACGACCGTACGGCCAAACCGTATGCCCGTACCACTACCCAAAAATGCATAATCATGCCTATTGGCATGCCTAGCTCGCCCGTAACCTGTCCCAACACTCATACCAACCTAAACACACTTCCAAAATACCTCTTTACCGTACCGCGGGGGCTCCGTCCCTGCACCCCCAACCCGTAACTCACGTATCTCCCCCTGATGGGCAGATGTCGTCGCTACGCTCCGTTCGCTCGTTTCGCTTACGCTCCACTCGCTCACTCCGCTCCGCTCCGACATCTGCCCCTATACCAGTATAATGGCTATACCTAGTCATGTCACATACCCCATCACATACATAAAAGCCGTCCCTCATCCAACCGAGAAGACACGCTTCCCAATAAGGTGACGACACACAGTCAAACACACAAAAACATACATACACATTCATTCACATTAATACACATATACTCATTATACATCATACGCATACGTTACAACACACAATCATCATCACACATGCCAATACATTCACATATACGCATTCACATACATCCCTAGGCACATATATACGTATAACTCCTAGGGTCCCTAACGTGGGTGTAACATATATCATAACATATATAATATATACGATGTATATGATATATATTTATGGTATATATAATATATATTAACAATCGATATGATATTTATTTAGTTATTATATATATTATACCATATAGTATTTTTTATTTACCAATTTACCATACATCGTATTTATGGTATATAAAAGTAAAAACATAATTCAAGAAAAGAAGATGAGGATGAAGGCAAACACAAAGAAAAACATGAAGAAAAAAATAAAGACAAGAAAAGAAGAAAAAATAAAAACAAGAATGAAGAAGAAAAATAGAGAAGTAAAGGAATAAATGAGTTGAAATGAAACGAGGAGAAAAGGGAAAAATATAAAATGAAAAATAATAAATGAGTAATTTTTAGATTATTTTAAGAAATATAATTAATGAAAGAAAGGTATAAAGGTAAATGATATAAATTTAATCATAAGTAAAAGTGATAAACTTATAATTGATAGATAAAAAATAACATTTTATATAATTTATTCAAAATTAGTTATTAAAATTATAAGAAACCCCCATATTTAGATTTAGGTTCCTTGATTTTAGGGTAATAGATATAGCCCCTTAACTCCATCCCAAGTAGAAGGAACCCACTAGTTAATAAAATGACTCACATTATTAATGGTTCAATAATGTTATAAGGTCAAATTGATCCTTGAATTCATTGTTAGAGTTATATTTATCCTTTAACTCCCCAACAACGTCAATTGAATCTTTTTTATTTTTAATTTATTTCTTTCAATTATGTAAATTTAAAATAACATGTAACTTAATATTCAATATAAAATAGTGTTAAAAATTATTTAATGATCTTATATAATTCTACAATATAATCCAAAACTGATAATACAAAGCATGTATTATTCATAAAATTATGAATTAATCGATGAATTCTTTAAATTTTGAAATTATAAACATCATTGGAAAAAGCTAATAATGATACCAAATATAATATATTATTAAGTTGACTGGAAAGAGATATAATATATGATATATAAAATATAAAAAAGAAAAAATAATATTTATTTTGAAGAATAGACAAAGGATTTTTAAAGATGAATTAAAATCATTTTATCAAATTATATGCAATAGAATAAAGTATTCAAAACATAATAAAATAATGTAATAATGGATATAAATGAGAAGAAAGTATTTATAAAAAATGATTATATTACTCTACAAAATAGTTTTAATCCCACTTTAGAATGGAACATAATTTTATTAACTACATCATTGTAATCTATTACTCCTAAGCTTTTCTTTAGAGGTGCAAAGAGTTAAATCGTATATGAATCACTTGAAAACTGATTTGATAAAAGTTCATTTAATAAATGAATCGAGCTCAACGTAAACGTAAACTTAAACAAGGTAAACTTAGCTCAACTGTTTGTGTCGGTACTTTCCTTAGCCATCACCCCATACCCTATACTCCATTTAATCACTTTCTTAGGCACTCGCTCTCCCATATATTTCTTTTAAAATAAATTCAATGCCTATAAAATGTATGCTTAACTTATTTTAGAAATAAAAAATAAATATGTACCAAAGTGTTAATTATTTTATATGTGACTGATCATAATTTTTAATATTAAATAAATAAATAAATAAATAAATAAATTACATTTTAATATTAGAATCCAAAATTAATTTGAATAATTAATAATCTTTTATAATATAGAATAAAATATGAATTATTATATATAGAATTATGAATTATTAATAATGGTAAATGTAAAGAATCTTTTATACGAATATTCAATATAATTTATTAATATATTTTTTGAAGAATTTAATTAATTACATATAATTCATATATTATATATATGATATGAATACATACACATATTTAAAAAAGGTTCAAAATTTTAACTTATCTGCTAAAAAGATTTCATAAGTATGAAAAAAGCTTTATGAGGAAAGGCAGAGACCAGTTGGTTTAAAGAGGGAGGGGTGGCCACCTGTCTAACGATATCCTGCCTGCGTATAGACTGATAGAGAGGTAGTGGGTAACCTCATCTCTTTTTATATTTTATCTTGAATTGGTAAATTACCATAAAATAAATCATTTCAAAGAATAATACCAAAAATCTTTAATTGGATTTTCGAGATAACACATATATATGTTCAGGTTATATTAGCTGCAAAATTAATAATGCTTAACATAAAATAACCCATATTTATATATTTTTTAAATTATCTTAATCTGATGTTATGTGTCATATATTATCCATTTTTAAATTATTTTATTAATGAATTATATTTGAAATAATTTCTTTTCCCTTTTGCCCCCCTGCATCGGTCTCTCCCAATTCCCTATATAAACATGCAAAAGCTTACAAGAAGAACATATCAAACTCACAGTAAGAAATGGAGAGATTCGGAAAGCTCTTGATTATGGCTCTTATGCTTATAGCCATAGTCAGTAATGGGTCTCTTGCTCAGGTTCCTAAACCCCCAAAGATATGCAATGTCACTACTAGTAGCCTACAGCAATGCCGGCCTGCTTTAATGCCTCCCAAAGCGCAACCTACCCCAGATTGTTGCAAAGCCATCTCCCCTGTTGACGGCAAATGCCTCTGCCTCAAATTGACAAGTGCAATTGAGCGGGCTTTGGTCAAGCAGCTCATTGGCAAGTGCAAGCTTCCCAAGCTTCCCTGCTAGAGGTTCAAGAGGGCAAGAGTGCTGTCAGAATACCTATACATAAATAATGAATTTGTATGACGAAACTGGTTAGCTAATCAAAGTGGATGGTAAGAGTTATTATTAAAATAAATAAAATAAGGAAAATAAACTATCCATAAACTGATAGTTTATTATTCGTCTTAAAATACTTATAATTCCGTTGTTACAATTGTTGGTCTAATTACAGCACCTTTTCATGTCTTCTGCAAAAATGGTAAATTTCTTGTTAAAATAGGGACTCCCTTGCACAATTTCACTAAATAAAGGGTAAAAACAAATACTATTTATAGTTTTGAGATAAGTTATAAACGAGTTGAGTTATTTATGAGTCACTTAGAGTTTAATTTAAAAATTCGTTGAAAGCTTGTTCATCATTCTTTAATTATTATTTTTTATAAATAATATATATAATTAAAAAATTTATGTGATGATTCATTCATAATAATTTCGCAAAAAACATAAAAATCAAAATAAAAGTGCTCATTTTATTTATTTTACTTTTTAATTTGTCTTTTTATATTATACTTGTTATATAATTATCTTCAATAACTATATATATATTCAACTTAGTTTGGAAATGAAAAATAAATTTGTATAATTTTATATTAGAATTAGAAATTTTTTATTATGTTAATTAGTTCATATATTATTAATCATACTTTATTTTTATATTAAATAAATTGATTATTTACATTTTAATATTAGAATTTAAAAATAATTTAACAAATTAATAATCTTTAATAATATAAAATAAAATATGATCAATTATATACAGAGTTATTAATTACTAATAATGGTAAATATAATAAAGTCTTTGATATGAATTTAAATTTAACTAATTGATATATAATTTATGTTAAATTTGATTAATTACATGTAAGATATATGTTATATATATATCATATGAATATATATACAATTGGTAATTATTTTTTAATATTTGACTAATAATATTAGATTAATCTAATTTAATATAATTATAATAAGATTGAACTTATCTATTAAAAAAAATTCACAACTTCAATTTATTCACTAAAAAATTCACGAAGCATTTAGTAAATTTGAAAAGAAAAATATTAAGGAAAGGGGAGGGGGTGCGGGAAGGGAAAGGAACACTTTGATGGTGGGGGGGCAGCCAAGTAGAAATAGGGTTTGGTACGGGCTGGAAGGCATCGACACGGGAATTTGATCTCCCATAATAGTTAGGACGTGTGTTTGACCGGCGAGGGAGCCATGCGTCCTGCCTGCGAACTTTGATCTTCATCTTAACTAGGGCGTGGGCGTATGGAAATTTTTTTTAATAATAATTAATTTCCTTTTATATTGGTATTGGAATCGTAAATTGCCCGGACTTCCTCCCTTCCGTCCCGTACAACCCAACTATGCAATCAACGATGTCTACTTTCTTTCCACGTGGCCACAACTTTTAGAAGCCATATTAAATTCTAACATGTCTGTATAAAGAAACCATTTATATACGGGAAGCTATTATTCAACAAATATGTATATACCAATAATTTTAAGTATTAAAACTTTAATCTTGTAGAACTTTCCACAGTAAAAAGTAGTATTTGTGCATAGCATGCATGAAAATCATTACATATGTATCAAATCTTTTTCTACGGTTCAGAAATGATTAATATAAAGAATATATGATAAATTTTTTTTCTTACTCTTGTTAAATAGGAAATTTAATTATCAAGTAAATTATTTTTATAATTAAAAATAGAATAGATTTTATTTATATAAGAAAAATTAAAAAATATTCATTTGAATTTTACATTAAACATTTAAAGCGTTAATATTTTTATTATAGTGATGGTTTGAATTATTTATATTCTTTTACATTTGTTTTCTTTTTTCATTTATGCATTACGTTTTTGAATTTTCATCAATATGGCATGGAATAGATTCTTGTTGTTGAATCCGAGTAGCAAATATGTGCTTTAGCCTCCCACGAGTGCTTTGCATGTATAGAACACGTTACTTTTGGTTTGTGAAGGGCCGAGTACGTTATGTGAGTTTTCTAATGTACGAAGCACATATTGCTATATGCTACACATATTCAGTTGAAATGCATGATATACATAAGTTATTTTCATGCAATCTAACATGCACCGTATATCTCCTTATCATTTTAGCACATATGGGATGCATAAAAAGTGCATTTTCTTATGTGTTGCACATATACTACATCCTATGCATATCACGTAATTTTACACTATATGTTGTGCACATAGCCTTACATGGTACACACATCATTGTGAGATTTTAGAAATCTCACATTGTCAATCTATTTTCAATTGATTTGCCATAATATTAGAATCTTTCAATTTTAATTCTCATAATCAATTTTAAAGATAAGAAATCACACTTAGATAATTATTACATGCAGTGAATAACAAATATATATATACATGGCTACAGTTATCCTAGTGGTATCAACAAGTAGCGAACAAAATAACATATCTAGTATTACTGCCAAAAATGAGAAGAGCATAGACAGCATACACAATGCCTGTAGGAGTCCGTCTAAGTAAGTCCCCGGTAACACTCGCGAGATCCACAAAAGTCGTGCGCCACATTGCTAACAACACTGCTAACCCCATCTAACCTCTCAGTGCTCGGACCTACGTTCATCAAATGACAAACGTTGAGTAAAACTCAGTGGTGCTAATAAAATAAATGCAACAAGTAATAATATTGATATATAGAGAATTTCAAGTAATAACATAAAAATGACAATTATGTGAAAGCATCTAATCACAAGGCAATAACATTTATTTAAAGTAGCGTGCAATTCAAATTCCAGTATAAGCATATTTACCCGTATATAATTCCAACATTTTAATCTCATCATATTGTAGGACCTGGATTCATCTTCAAATTTTCATTCATAGCATTCCAATCAATTAACATATTTTCATAATCACAATATCCCATTTCAATTTAAAATGAATGTATGCAAATATGAAATGGATTTATAAGAATGCGATGTCTTGCACTCTCCCTCGATCAATCTGTTTCACTATTGTATCTCAATTCGCCAATCATATTTTTTTAATCATAACATTTTTCTAGAATGCGACTGTACTCAATATTCGATAATAATAATCAACATACGCGACTGAACTCAGCATATGGGAAGCGACTGTACTCAGCTTCCTTATCAACATTTCAATATATATATTCAATCTCAACATATCACAAAAACCTCACTTTTCCGTCCTTATGATGCCATGAAATGATGTTATGAAATACCAATGCGGTATCTAATAATGTATATGATTTATATGATATGATGCATTGGAATATTTTAATGTCATAATAATTATCAGAGCATACGACTTATTAATTAACGTGTAGTGCTTGTGTGAATTAATCTCAGACTTAACTATTTAAGTCGAGTATATAGCACTAACCTTTAGGGGCTTTCCCCTTATCTACGCGTCTCAGGGACACGTAAACAGGCTCCTTAGTAGGCCCTGTAATTATATATATATATAGGTGTGCTTAGTAATAATTCAAAAGAATTTCAATCATTTTCCAATCACATAATTCACGCTAAGTAAAAATAATAATAGAATAAACATCCAGTAATAATATTCACAACAAAATAATCATACGATATTTATTATTTTTTTTAAAATTAAATCCCTTATTATTAATTAAGATAATAAAGTTTTGATTATATAAAATAATTAATCAAAGATCTACAGACTTCATACCATTTATAACTAACAAAATTTATTTTAAATAAATACCTTAGGATTCAATAAAGCATATAATAATTATAGTTTTAAATAGTAATAATAAATAATCTTGGTTCATATATTAAATAACTATTAAAATTATTATACTAAATAATTAAAAAAAATCTTTAATAATTTAAATTGATCACATATTAAAGTATGCTATAACTTTATATATTAATCATATATTAATTAATTTAATCAAAGATCTATTAATTTAAAATAATACTTAATTAGCAAACTTATCTCAATTAAACACTTTATGATTAAATAAAACCTATAAAATCATTGTTTAAAATATTAGTAGTAATTAATCTTAATCTATAAATTAATAAAATATAAAATTTACCTTACTAAATAACTTTAATTCATATCTCTTATAGCTTAAATTATGCCCATAATAAACTATGATATAACCTTCATATAAATCAATTATTAATTAATCTAATATGATAAGAATTTATAATAGAACTATTAAGTTATATAATTAAATAAGAGGGGTGACTAAATAATATAAAATCATTTAGTAAAAATATGAGTATATTTATTTTTTTACCGCAAGATTATATGCACCACATAAGTTATACAATCTTTTTGTTCAATAACATAATAATACTCTATTAAGGACTACCCACCTCTAATCGTAGCATTAATATATATATCAACAATGTAAAATTTTACATAATCATATGTCCAATACACCAGTCCTAAAATCACTCACGTAAGGTTCCAATTGCAACAACAAACAACCAACACAAGTCTCAAAAACCCAAGAGAAAATGCAGGATGAATTTCAAGTTAAACCAACGCCACAACCATCAAATCAAAAAGCCAAAACCTTACCTAAATGCTACCTAATCTTTCGCACAAACCAATCCTCTATCTAACCAAACCTCTGCCACCCGAATACAACAACCACAACACGTACACGTACTAATACCCCATTTCCCTTCAACCCTAATGCCGCAATCCCAAGATAACAATCTAAGCCACAACATGCAGCTCCCTACAGAAATAAAAAACATCACAACACTTGACTAAAAACATGTACGCAGTAAAAGAAGAAGAACCTGAAAGTACATGCAAGCTACATTCACCATTCACCAACATACAGAATAAAACTACCTCCCCTTACAACAACGCATAAACCCATTTGCTTCAACAATTCCCTATCCAACATATGCAATAAATGAATCAAAATAAGCATCACCATTTCAGACAAATAGTAAAAACCATCGCCCAGGAAAAAGAGACGCATGCATAATGCGAGAAGAAGACAAAGAAGGAATCTCAGAGTTACATGCAGCAAATGAAATAATAGCAACATCAAAGAAATAGCAAGAACAATGGACCAAGAAAATGCATATGAAGAAAACACTTTCGCCCCACAAGCTAATAATAATATAGGCAACACCTTAAGGATCCCAACTCTCACCTAAAACATTTAAAACCCACTCTATGCAACAATCTTGTCGTAACAAAAACAGTCATCATCCATACATGCAAGATCAACATGCAAGACAAGATTTAACTCCAATCAAACATGCAAACCCACCTTACGAAGAATAACCCGACAGCATCTTGATCCTCACCAAACCGGCTCAACTACAACCCCTTTAACATAACCACAACAACCACTAACTAGAATAGCAAGAAGCTAATAGATCAAGGAGAACTCGTGCACTAGAAGACAATCCTTCCCTACAACCTAACAACTTCCCAACTGCTGCACTATAACTCCTCAATATCAACTCTTAAAAATACTGAACCACCACAAGATGCTTCCTCAATCTAATAAGACGCATGCAACACAAAGAAAACATCAGCAGCAATCTCTACTCCCAAGTCGAAAGAAGGAAGAATCCTAAAGTACAAGAGCAAAGATCACGCCCAACCAACTGCCATTCAAACCCAAGTTACAAAGTGTTGTTTAACTTGTAATTATGTGAAGAAGGAAGAATGAAGACTGAAAAGTAAATATGCAATGACCGAAGAGAGGAAAAAGGAGAAAACCAGAAGAATAGCCAAATGAACCTTCCCATCTACTAATGCATGTTATACGTCTTATCCCCCTCTTCTTCTAACCAAAAGAAAATTAAATTATCAACCAATATGTTACACCCACGTTAGAGACCCTAGGAGTTATACGTAGATACGTATCTAGGGATGTATGTGCATTGATGTTTGTGTATGCGTATGAATGTATAATGCGTATATGTGTATTGCTTTATTAGTTTGACTGTGTGTCGTCGCCTTGTTGGGAAGCGTGTCTTCTCGGTTGGATGAGGGATGACTTGTATTTGTGTTTAGGAATGTGATTGGAAGTGTATTTTAGGTTGGTATGAGCGTTGGGACAGGTTCCGGGCTAGTTAGGCATGCCAATAGGCATGTTGTGTATTTTGGAAAGTGGTACGGGCGTACGGGTTGGCCGTACGGTCGTACGAGTCAGAGCAGAAACAGGGAACTGAGAGCCTCGAGTGCGTACGGGCGTACCACATGGGCGTACGGCCGTACCGTTGCTCGCAGGAATCAGGTTTGCTCGCAGGAAAATTTAGGTTTATCAGATGAACAGTACCCATACGGGCGTACCAAAAGGTGGTACGGCCGTACGATAGCTTGCAGGTTTTTGGTTTGTCAGGCTTTGAGCGTCAGTACGGGCGTACCAATGTCTGTACGGCCGTACGCGACTCTGTATTTGACTTTTAAGGCAGCAAAACCTACGGTTTTCATTAGTTTCCTTTTGGTTTTCTTAAGCTCAAACGCCCTAAACCCTACCCAAATCACCTCCCTAAGGTTTCTAAACATCACTAGCATCC
>CANYBF010734757.1:0-14348 GCA_948192965.1 Dalechampia spathulata
TTAAAACCCAGGAGTCTTGACAGAATTAACTTAATTATTTATAGCAAAATAACTAACTAAATATAACTAAAATAAAGCTATTAAATAGGAGAGAAAAATAAATAACAGGAAAAAAGAACACCAGAAATTTTAACGAGGTTCAGCTAATTTTGCCTACGTCCTCGGACACACCCACTATAATATTTCTTTTATAAAATATTACAAGAAGGAAAGAAATAAGACCAAGTTACAAATTGGAAGACTTGGAATGGGATGATTAAAACCTAAGGGGAGAGGTTTATTTTATATTGGAAAACCCTCCTCACAATTTCCCTTACTCCCGATGTGGGATTTGCAACCCACTGTGCCAGCCCCTATTGTTGACTTTGTCCTACAGTAGGGATGTTAAGGCATTCAGTATTCCAAAATCAGAGAGAAAAAAAAAGTGAGAGGAAAGAAAAATTATTTGAGAGTTTTTGAGTCGTTGAAACTCCAAATTATTTATTTCTTTAATCAAATTCTTCGATCCTTTGTCCGTAATTTTTATCCTAATTTGTTTATGGGTTTTCTACAGAAATCTATGTGTTTCTATTTTTATTTTCTCAAATTTTAGCTGTGGCTCTGTTTTATCTAGTCCGTACTTTTCAACAAGTGGTATCAGAGCTTTGATTATTGTTGGAAGAATTTTTTTTGAAAAGGAGCACGCCAAAAGGAAGGAAAAGTTACGAGAAATTTTTTGGTGTGATCCGTTCAAAAAATTGACGTAAAAAGTTGAATTTCGTGAACAGTGCCAAACAGTAATATTTTGTTAAAAAGTGATGGTACTATAGCATTTTGGCCACTTTACTGTTCATTATTGTAGTAGTCACTGTAGCATACTGTAGGAGAGGCATTGTAGCAGAAACACTGTAGCAGTTACTATAATTTTTCCCTTTTCTTCTTTCACTTCTTTTTATTATTCTTATTGTTGTATTATAAATTATTTCTCATTTTTCTTATCCATTGTATAATTTAATTATTTCATACTTTTTTTATATTATTGATATTTTCTTATTGTTATATATATGTTTATCATAAATATCATAATTTTATATTGATAATTATTACATGATATATATATATATATATATATATATATATATATATATATATATATATAATAATCAATATATATCATAACAAATATTGATAAATATATACATATCATTAAATATATATATTTTATATGATATATATGATAAATATATATTTATCAAAACATATTGTATATTATATATTTATTTTTATATATCTATCATAATAAAATGAATAATAATAGACAACTAAAAATATATATTACTTTCATATATCCATCATATTAAAGAAAATAATAGATAATTAAAAAATGAATTATGAAAATAAATAAGATAAAATTTAATATTATTTAATTAATATAATTAATTAAAGAATAATATAAAAGTAAATAATATTAGAAAAAAATAGTAAAATTTTAAATTAAAAATCAAAGAAAGGTAATTTTAACATTCCTGATAATTCCCCAAAAAAAATGGCAAATTTGATTATCTTTTAAAATATCTGCATTTTAGAAAGTACTTACATCTTTACTTCAACACTATCAATTTTACTATAGAGAAATATTTTTTTTAAAAATAATAATTAAAAAAAAGTAGGGCTGCACTCTATTGTAAGTTTAAATTATTTATGTTTTCAACAAGAGATTGCATTGAACCACGCCAACAGGAAGACAGACTCCAACATCAAGAGAAGATTACTAAAGAAGGGAGGAGGAAGAGGAAGACAGACCCAACACCCCTCGCAAGTTCAAATGATTTTATTCATGACACCATAAAGGATGTGATAACTTTAGAAAGAGGAGTTCTTTGTGTCAAAGTAAATATTGGTGGGCGTCGCATGTTTTGATTTATTAAAAAAAAAATTATTGGTGGGCTTACGCGTTTTGTACATAAATTCCCTGCCTATAAATAGGCAAGGATGTTAAGTCATTCAGTATCCCAAAATCAGAGAGGAAAAAAAAGTGAGAGGAAAGAAAAATTATTTGAGAGTTTTTGAGTCGTTGTAACTCCAAATTATTTATTTCTTTAATCAAATTCTTCGATCCTTTGTCCATGATTTTTATCCTAATTTGTTTAGAAATTTTTCATGTAAATCTGTATATTTCTATTTTTATTTTTTCAAATTTTAGCTGTGATTTTCTGTATTTTTCAACACTTTGAAATCATGGAGCTTTCTCTAAAAAATGCAACCCAAAAGGGCAATGAAGAAAGCTCATGTTCCTCATCTCACTCTATATATAAATACATATATCTTTTGTACACACTTTGCCATGCCTAGGCACGGCACATCTAAGCAGGCAGTGGTAGTAGCAATACTTAAAAGGCCTCAATATTGTTGTCTGACACACCAATTGCCAGGGAATTGCAGAACCCTTTTACCTAATGCAATCCGACATGAATCAAAAATACTTCAAACTGGATGGACTTACTTTTCGCAGTGCTTCCATGTTGGAAACACACTGGCCGCCATTTGTAGAAGGAAGAAGCAGAAGCTGATTCCCTTATGCTTGTACTGCAAATTGACAAGGAACCAAGGATCTGATGCATCATCCATTCATCTATTTATAATGGCACTCAAATTAAGCAATTTATGATACAAAGTGATGGATTCTGTCATCAAACCGGTAGTTCGTTTCATATGATTGTCGGTCTGATCAAAACATGGATGGTTCTCGAAAGAGTAGGTTGAAAAGAATATATATATATATATATATATGGAAACAAGAGTTGACCAGTTCAGATCCACTGAGGTCGTGGTGCATCATCCATCTTCCCAGTGTGTCCTAACTAGCAACTTTTGCTCGTATTTTTCTGTGCCTAACAACATGGCACTCTGGACTGCACTGGCTAACTGTCAGTTCTCATTCACTAGCTCATCCATGCGCAACTCCCACTACAGTTGCTAAAAAAACAAGTGCTCTAATAATTTTGGTCGAGTATCTTGCAGGTGGAGAAGAGATGGTGAGGGGGAGAGGCACTGGGTTCACCAATATCTTTGCTGTTGTCAAACGTCTGGCTAACAACATGCACGTAAACTGCTAATTTCATGAAGAAACATAATATTTGTACCATAAAAATAAGGCAATTATAATTATAAGCCTTAACTCTTATTTTCAAACATACTTCTAGTTTTCTTTTCCAAATAAATATTCTATAAAATTTCAAATTTTATTTATTTTTAAAAAATATTTCAAAATATCTGTTATTATTATAAAATTTTAAAAATATTTGATATTATTGTAACATATAAAATAAAATTCCTTATTTTTATTATTAAGCATAAAAATAATTATTTTCTTTAAACTTCATTCAAAAATTATCGAGAATTTTCATTAGATTCTACTTTTTATTAAAATATTTTAATCATTTTTTGATAGACTAAAGCATTATAAATCTTTTACAAACATATTTTCTTTTATATCTCTTGTATTATTTGTGTAATGCTTATATTTTTGTGATATCATTTTAAATAAAAAAAATTTCACCCTCTTATCAGTTATTTCAATAATTATTTTATAAATTAATTTGTTACATATGAATTTTGGAGATTTTAATTTTAAAATATTATCATTTTAAAATTTTTTTAGAATATTTATCAAAATAATTTCAAAAATATCAATACTCTTTGGCGTAATACAAAAAAAAAAAAAAACTACGACTATACCTTCACGTTTAAGGTGGACATTTTTTGGTTAATCCATCGAAAATTTGGTATAAGATTTTTAAACAAGTTTGATTAACAATTAAGAATTTTTAATCAATTAATCGACTTTAACTAAAATAATATATTTTTAATTAATACAATGATAAATTTGAAAAATATACTTATTTTTTATTAATTAGAAATTAACTTAATTTACATCATAAAAATAAATAATGATAATTCTATATTTAATAATAATAGTAATAATAATAATAATAACAATAATAATAATAAATTATGATCAAATTAATGGAAAAATTCATTTACTAAATTAGAATAATAAATTTTTATTGTATACCATTAATCTCTCTCGAAACCTTAAAAGATATTAATTTATAATAAAAAAATAAAGAAAATCAAAATAATAAAAGGTAAAATTAGATTATATAGATGATGTTTAACAATAATATTTTAGATAATATTTAATATTTTGATTTAATTAAAATATTATTATTAAATTTTAAAATAAAGTAATATTAAAGGTGTAAGAGGTGATTAATGAAAAGTTAATTTTAGAGATTAAAAATTGATTAATTAATTTTAAATATTTTTAATTCAGTTACTAACTTAAATATTATTATTATTAAATATTTTAATTTTGAAAAATATATAAAAACATATAGCTTTTATCAAAATCAAAGATAACAGAAGGTTGAATTCAGGATTCTGTTTCAATAATTAACCCTTGTAATTGCTTAGACCTTATTTATGAGCTCTCTGCGCTGATATTAATGCTTTGTTTGGAAACAGTGAAGGTAATGTCGGAGTTAAATTTTGAATTTAAATTTAATTTAATTTATAATACTTCTTGATAAGGTTAAATTATATGATCTTTTTAATAAAAATTATTTAAATATTATGAGAATTAACTCATTCGTGGTCTTCAGTTAAACTCAAACAAGGCATTGAAATTCTTAATTAAATGATGAAAATGAGTAGTGATTAATTGCTATCATCTAATGTTATTTTGGAAAGTGCACGTAAAAATCATTACTTGCCAGCAGTTGAAGAAGAAGATAATTATGGATTTCAGAAGCTGTGTACGCTTGAGGTCGTTTGCACTCATAACAATCATTCTGAACAGAGAAAATTGAAAAATCAAATGAATTAAGATAATCAATAAAACTGATCATGTTTTATTAATTAAAAATGGAGAACTTTACAGTAATTTGCATCAGATATAGCGTTAAACCAGCAAATAATGAAGGTGAGGGAGTGGTCCAATTAGTATGAAGGAAAATAACACGCAGAGAAAGGGAAAATGGTCAATGAAGCAAATAATAAAAATGGAGAAAAATGAAATGGTCCAACTGCTAGCTATCCTACGTTAGCAAATTAATGGAGTTACAGCTTTGTTAAAATAGCAATGCGGATCCATCACGAAACGGGTACCACCCACCATAGCCATGCTTAATTGCAAGCTATCTCCAGGGATAAGAAAGGAGACGAGGACCATTGTTGAACTGCATAAAAATTAATTTCTTCAGCAGAAAAGACTTGGAATTAAGTTGCATTAAAAATAAGGATTTTGATTGCATAGAAAGGGACCAACAGTTGCGACTGCGACGCCGCCCTCATCAGTAGCAGCCGCCATTTGTTTTTTTTTTTGCTTTTTTGCTCTGAAGGAGCTTTAACCCTTTTACCATATTGAATTTTTTAAGGTATCAATCGGAAACCTGCCCTACAACCAACTTCTCCTCCATGTAAAAGTAAATGCTTTGCCCTACAAGAATATTAGAACCCCAAGAAATTAACATGCCCCAAAGCTCCGCCTACACGGTCTGTTCATAAGAAGAAAACGCTACTTCATTGCAGATGTTCAGTTTATGTGAAAAATGTAAAAATAAAATTATCCATCAATCAATTCAATAGGGTCCTCCAGAAGAAGATGATTGCAGAGATGACTGCACTTGTAACAGGTGATGGTAACAATCGGCGGCGGAGGGTCTCTGCTCCGGGTTCTGGTCTAAGCACCTATTCTGCAACTCTCTCAGCATCTTTGGTACAGCATTTGAACCCAACCCACAACTCTTAACCAAGTGTCCAACGCCCCACACGTCTACTTTAACCCCATGCAATCCCCTGCCCATTTCCGGAGCGTGCCTCCCACGCGCATCCACTACTACTCCATGTGGGTATATCTGCGGTGCACCTACCGCCTCCTCAAATCCACATACGAACCACTCATTTTCCCTATCGATTCTTCTCATCACCTTGTCCCAGCTCAAGTCTCGGTGCATGAAGGACAAGTCGTGCAGTGCAACCAATGCTTTCGTTACATATTTTAGCGCTTCCACTAGTTGTTCACAATTTGTTGGCTTAAATTTTAGCCCTCTTGGTTTAAAAACCAAACCCAGATCTTTCTCCAGTGATCTATATATAAATTCTGCATGTGGGATTCTCTGATCTATAAAATCGTATATTTCTTTCACCGCTGCCCATTTTCTTCTATTTGGGAAGAATCTTGTCACTGTATTTGGTGTCATTTCAATGACATTTCCATTACCCATATCGATTCTTTCAAAATCACTGAAGGTTAACTGCTTTAAAGTACCGCCGTTGTTGATGTTGTTGAAGCAACGTTCTGCCAGCAATGGCAATAACCCGGCTATTCTATAACACGGGACTAGGGCTTTCAATCTCTCAGCTGGCGACGACAGGTCTAAAGTATAAAGATCTGTACGGATCATACGATCCTGGGATCTACTTAACGCGCAAAAAGTTACCAAGTAGCCAATTGCATAGTAGCCAAGAACATAAGGGATGTCCATGTAAGTCCACATAAGCTTCTCTACCATAGAAGAGGAGGGATCGAGCTGACCTTCACCCAATCGGTCAGTTTCCTCTCCTCTCCACAAACAAAAGTTTCTAACAAAACCTGTCACATTCGGCCACTGATCTTGCAATGTATTATCAACTGATGATGATAAAGAAGTTGGCTTTCTAACAAAAACTACTTCCACAGAACAGAATTTGGATACTACCCTATTGATGCAATCATCCCAGAGACCAATAAAAGAGTCTCTACTAGAGGCGTTAGTGGCACTGATGCTAGGGTTCGTTCTGACTATAGAGCTTAAGATATCGAAAGTAATACCTCTACAATCCAACTGTTCGGCTGTAGTAAAGAAGTAGTCTTTGCCTTGAGGTAAATCCCTGTAGACATCTTTTCTGAGTGGGAAACGTAGTTCTTCAGGTGGTGGCTCTTGTAGATACCATGAAAGCTCAAATAAGCTAGGAAGTGCAGTTGGTGGCACTCGAAGACAACCCACGTAATATTCGGTCGGGTCTTGAAATTCCCATGGAGAGATGGCTGTTCAGAAACAGTACACATTTCATAAAAGGAAAATCTTTTTCCCACTTTCATGCACATGAAATAATCGAAAAAAATGGAGACGGGAGAATGGTTACTACTGATGCTAGCTTGGCTTAATCCTTACATCTTATTGAAGGTTCTAAGCAAGGAAGCTGAACTCTTTCAATAAAACCTGATATAAATTAAAAAATAAATAAAGAAAAATAACTGTAAGATGTGAATTCCAAGATTCCTGCATTGACAAATGCAAAACAATAGACATTTGTTAAAGACAGATATTCGTACCAGAAGAAGCAGCAGTAGATGCGGAAGACTTTCTCCTGCCAAAGATTTTGACTTGTTGTCCAGAAACGAATCTATCAACGGAAAAACCTTTTAGAGGTCCATCTTCAAAGGCTTCTAGAGTGCAAGCCACCATTGAATCATCGAAGAAAGTAAGTTCTTCAGCATTCAAAAAGCTTGATCCTTGAAGCCTTACTCTTCCTCTGTGATGTTCACCTTCTTCAGCCCATAAACTCACTGATTCTTCCCACGTCATTCTTACTTTACCGATTCTGCGAATCTCCTTCGTAGATGATGAAGGAGCGCCACCAGAAACACCACCAGTAACGTCCATTGAAGCTTCAAACCCTAACAAATTCCCTCTACTACTATGAACGTAAGCTTCACCTCCACTTGTCATCACCAGTTGCTTTGATCTTGCTGCAGTGAAAGATTCGCATTTGCTTGAAGGAAGAAAATTATAACGAGAAGAGAAATGAAGTAAAAAACTAAAGCATTGCTTTACTACCTGCGAAGAGGGAAAACTCATCTTCTTTGAAAGGAGGAGGGGGAGGGGGAGCTCTTGCACTGGTAAGAGCAGTTCTATCATCACCAGAACTGATGACAGGAGGCCCTCTACTTTGAGAAGTTCTTATGCGAGAACCCATAAACTGGGACAACTCGTCAAACACTTCTTCGTCGAACGAAGCAGGCAATCTATGTAACTTCCTTTCGTAAGGGGAGAGCCTAAAGTAACTCTTCCCTACTTGATCTCTTTCCCCTCCTCTTTCCCAATCATACACTTTCCTAAATTCACCCAACATGTTGTCCCATTTAGTGCCTGCAGTTTTCGCATCTCTATTTACTCCATGTTTTTGCAAGAACTCAGCTACTTCTCTATCTTTATCAGCTCTTGTTTTCCCTCTTGTTGACTGGAAGGTAGAGTCACCAAGAGTTATCAAACCAGTGTCTTGATGGTCAGTTCTAGAAGATGAGCCAGATACATCAAACCCACCTTGGTATTGAACCCTCCAAGCTCTCGCTAACCATAACATTTCATTCGGTTTCCAAACTGGGCTCACATATTTTCCTTTCCTGAACTGTTGATGAAGTTGTTGTGCTTCTGGCTTGCTAGTTTCTTGACCAGAAGCAGCAGAAGGTGAGTTTGGAGGTGAAGAGCCTTTATCTGATGAAGAAGCTGCTGTTGGATGTACTAATTGGGTATGTGGGTTTATTGTTGAAGCTGCTGGGGGTCCTGTAGGACTCGATTCACTCGTGACGATCGTAGTTTGGGTTTGTTGTTGAGATGGAGAAGGTAATAATTTCCATTGAGCAGTAGCATATCTGGGTCGTTTGGGGGTTATAGATTCAAATTGTTGCTCGAAAGGAGATGAAGTTGCACCAATTGGTACATACAAAGGCGTGGAGATGAATGGAGCTCCGGTAACAACAACCGATTGCGGTTGTTGGTGATGGAGTTGTGATCTTGTTTCTGGTGATTCCTCAAGTGGGTCTTTGGGAGAAGAAGAAAGTTGCTGCTGCTGTTGTTGCTGCTGTTGCTGTTGTGATTGTTGAGTTTGCTTCTTGGCGGTTTCTCCTTTGTTGTCACCCATCTCAAAATGGGCCCAAACAATAACAAAAGAGCGAGAGCTAAATTCAGTAGAGAAAATTAAAAATAAACGAGGGGGTTTCACCAAAACCAGAACAAGAAGGACCAAGAAGCAATCTTATAGAACCAAGTTAGTTGACAACTTTGGAGTTGGTCTGGTTTTTGTTTTGTTTTATTGCCAAGTCTTTAAGAAGGGTTTAGGGGGTGGGCTTTGGCAAGTCTATGCTTTAAAAGGTAAAGTTAGAAAAATAGAAGTGTGAAATCATAGCGAAGGGAAAAGCAAAGAAGAACAAAAAGGAAAAAAAAAAACCAGAAAAAGACGAGATTGTGGAACTGCCATGAATAAGACCCTTCAGTTGATTATTAATCAGTTAAATGCGAAACAGAGATTGGTAATTTGATGTGTGATATTGACAAGTAATAGAGATAGAGAAAGAAAGAAAAAGGAATACTAGTAGTATATATACATGATTAGAGAAGGGTCATGATTGTACTTGGGCTGAGAAGCGCGGCTCTGAGAAATTTTTTATAATAAAAATGGTTTCATCGTTTGGGGAGTTGAGAAAAAAGGAAAGAAAAAGGAGTGCCCGCGAGGTGTGAGGGGGTGAGTGGAGACTGTGAGTGTGCGTGTGTGAATGAGAGCAGCAGAGCGTATTTTGGTCGCAGAGCGTTGGATGTGGACACATCGAATCAATGGCTCTCTGCCCCTTATTGCCCTTTGTCTTTTTGCCTTATTTTGTTTCTTACATTTCCTTCTTCTTCACTTAGTTTTCGCTATTCTTTTCCATATGCCTAGCATTTTTCAATATCCTTTTCTATCTTCATCTTATTACCCCATTAATTTTCCTCCCCTAAACATGCTTTGCACGGACATTCCCCTTCTTTGACGAACATCACATTTCCTTCACCATTGGGAGATGTCGATCAACATCCGTTCTGTCCCACATTAATTATGCTTCTCCATAATTAAACCCTCTAATGCCTAAATTCCAACTCCACATCTATTTTCATTTCCTTAATTTATGAATTAAATTCATTTCTGTCTATATTTCAACATATCATCTATTCTTTTTGTCCATAAGCTTCATTTATTTTAATTTATCATTAAAATCATTTGAGCTTAACTAATACATAAATTAGATATGACTTTTTTTATTTGGATTAATTATATGATATATTTTAATAACAAACTATCTATTTTATCTAAAAATTAATTCATTTTATAATTTCATCTTTAATTTTTAAAATTTATCAATTTTAATTATTAAAAATTCATGATAATTCTTTTACTAATTTGGATGCAGTAGTTGGTTCATTTTGATAGAATTAAAGTGAAATTCATTAATAATATATATAATGTATCATCTTTCATCCAGAAATTGTTCTAATATATATTCAAATTAACGAAATCCTAAAAAACATATTCAAATTAATGAAATCCTCAAAAACATATTGATACCTTTTAATCGATATGAATTATTGTAATTTATTTAAAAATGAATATACTTCAATTAATAATATCATGCCTTAATAAGATTTAAAATGGGCATTCAGTTCAGACAAAAACTAAATCTAATCCTCAACTCATTCTAGCGATTATGTTGAAACTGAAATCAGTCTGGAAGCACCGACTGCATATTTATCCTTTCGTTTGATAGGAGATAAAGACTATGTTTGACATTAGATTTTCAATTAGATGTTAGATTAACTTTTCGATTAGCTGTAGCTGTTGACTGTTAGCTGTTAGATTAGCTTTTAAACTAGTTATTAGGTTAGCTGTTACACTTGAGTGTTTGGTATCATTTTTAACTTTTGAATTAGCTGTTAAAATATGAAATTATCAAATTGGTATTATATATAAAAATATAACTTATTTGAGAATGAAAAATAATTAAAAGATTAGTAGTAGTAGGTCATTTTAAACAGCTTTTGATGTAAAATTTTTAATAGTTTTTTCAAACGCTATTTTAAAAGTCATTTAAAAATCTAAAAGCTCTTTTAGAAGCTAATACCAAACACTTAAAAAATACTAAAAACTATCTTAAAATCTAAAAGCTAATTTAAAAGTTAATATAAAATCTTTACCAAACACACACAAAATATGGGAAAGAAAGAAAATAAGAGAAGAAAAGTAAAATTACTTAAAGGAAAAAAGAAAGAATTATTTTCCATCTTTTACAATCCTTTCATTTTGGGAGGAAAATGATTGCCCTTTATTTCTTATTATCATTTTAATTATTCTTATTTTCCTTCTAAATTTCCAAACATTAAAAAGAAAAATAAAGAAAAAAATAAAACTTATTTCCTTTCTTATTTTCCTTCTTCTCTCTATTAAATTTCCAAATAAAGGCTTAAGGAAGAAAAGATGAACAAATAAAGGCTTAAGGAAGAAAAGATGAACAAACTTGGCGGGTAGGAACTGGGGAATACAACAAAATCAAACAGCATATTAAAGAGAGTTATCCTCATTTAGAGTGGCGATGGAATTCATGTCTGCAAAAAGAAAGGGAGAGACAGAGAGCAACCCAAGACATAGAGTTTGCCCATATATATACATGCAAACTTTTTATGATTTCTGTCTCTCCTTTTTCAATGTCTACGCACTGTTCCTTTAAATTCTTTCTCTGCATTTTAAGGACTTCCGTTCTTGCAATGTCTTGTCTACGACCTTTTTCTCGGTTGCATGTATTTTTCTTTCGATCAGCATGGTATTTATACGGGCTCCACTCATGAATCCATAAGAAGTTTCATATGTTATGATTTATTCAGGGCAGAAATTTATGATCCACAAACAATCACCAGTCATGATTTACTGTATTCATAGAGGAAAAAGCTACTGCATAATGCTGTTCAAGGAATGTGTTTGTCATATATGTGAGCTTTCATTATCTGTCGTCTCATAGGTTTCTTTAATAAACAATTATCAACGGAGCAAAAGCAGCCGCTAGTTTATCATTTTTGAAACAGTTTGCCATCAGTTCAATAATATTCAAGAAAATGCATTCATTCATGGAATTTTAGGTGTTGTTCAAAGAAAACACAAATGAATAATTTGAGCTGGCCTATGAAATTATTTAAGTGTGATAATTAATATGGAGACTGTAAGTTGTCATGTAGAGTAGGAGAGGAGAACTCGGCAGGAAATACTGCATCCGATCTAAATCTTAGAGGGTTTGAATGTAGTGTTGGGTATTTTGTTAGCACAAGGAGACAATCATTATCCAACCGCTTACTCAAAGTGAGACATGTAATTATTTATTGGATTTATGAGGTTACCACGTACATATGAAAAGGGGTATTTCTACAACTAAAATCATGGGTGGGAAAAGTATGTGGATTCTATTTATCATGTGATTAAAAGAGAAGAGGTGCAAAAATGACAAGGAGAATTGAGGAGGATGGATGATGAATAAATAAATAAAATAGCAATGACAAGTAACATCATTTTCAGTAGCAGTGAGTTAGTGAATGAATTGGGTTTTTATGCTATATTGCTTCTCGTGATTGCTATTTATGTGTAGCTTCCACCTTTCTCTGTCTCGCTCATTTTCTTGGTGTTACCTGCTGTAAAAAGACTGCTCTTGAGCTGGACCATCATCCCTATATTAATTAAAAATTACTTTTAAACCCCATTTATCCCAAGTCTAACGTGTCTTTCTTTCCATAATCCTAACAATATTAAAAGTTTTAACTGATGCCTTTAATTCCACAAACCGTTAGCCATACAAAGAAACTCAGAATTACAAGTAAAAAGAATGGGCATTTCAAAACCCTATTCACTATAGGCCGGCTGATCTCCTTTTCATCGCCTCTATCTATCTAGCTCTCTCTTTCGCTTGTCCAGCTAACATAACTAATTAACTCTCTTTCCTCTTACTTTCAGTTCCTTTTAATTTTTTTTATTATATATATACACATACACACTGCACTTACCATGTATAAGCATTAAACTAATATTACGTGCCATTCCCATGCAAATCGGTTTCTGCTTGCTTCCGTTATCATATTTATTATTTACTAACACAGGCTAATTGAATGCTTGTTGACAATTTAGCGATCACAGAGATTTTGTTCCTTTTAACGTGTTCTTTTGTCCCCTTTCTTTTGGTAGATTTTCCTTTGTCCCCGTTTAATAATGTAGTTTATTAGATGAATTGCACTTTACAGTAGTTATCATTGATCCAAACCGATCTAGCATTTAAATTTTGAATTATTGCATTTCATAAGACAACTTATACTAAAAGTATACATATATATATATATATTAATTATATGAAACCAGTCTATTACATAGAGAGTTTTTATATTTTTGACCAACGCTCCTTCCAAGATTCCCAATCCGTGGAGGGTCTTAATAACTAAAGCTAATCAAGGAGATAGGGATAAAGTAGGTTTGCACTCCTTTTTGTTTTGAAAAGAAAAAAAAAAAAGGAAGAAGAATACACACAAACAGACGCACTTGGGGATTTGGGAACTTAAAAACAATGCTGTTGGGAGTTATTCTGGCATGCATGCCTCTTCTTCTGCAGTATTTATATATTTTGCACTTGAATGTAGTACAGCCATAACAAGGAAGGGATTACTCATTTACTGTACATATCTCTTCCTTGTTCTTGTTGAGATGGAAAAGCATTATAAACAAAATATTTTTAAAAAGGAAAACATAAATCTTTTCGTCGTTGCAGAACCTTTCAATGAATTTAACGACTAGGCCTCATAAATAGGCTGATTCATTTTGTTAAAGGCTATCATGGGGGCGTGCACTACGTAAATTTGGATTTCATGTTTGTTTTCTGCCTCCCCCACCGGCTTCTTTCACAACAGGCCCGTGCGATATATATACATATATATGCATGATTTCAATGTAAATGTATAGAACCATTCTGATGATAAATGAATATAATAAACGTTGTACGTAGTAAGAATGAGTCGTTCATGTGTACATTGAAGAACATACAAATATAACATATTTGAATCCTAATCAATAAAATACACGCAAACAATCTGTAATAATTATAGTTCTTTTGAAATTACTTTTTGGGTATATTAATAGAAACGATTTCAGATGGACATGTGTGTCTGTAAGTACATAGAAAAATACCCAGAGAAGGAAATACATGAAATGCTTGTAAATCAATCGATTCTTGAATAACATGAAGGTGCGATATGATGGTAGGTAATGCTTATTTATAGTACGTACATACTAATTCTCAACATATTGTTATTGTTGACCTACAGCCAGGGGCGGATCCAGAAAGTAAACTAAGGGGGGGCAAACTTACATATAAAATTATCAACTAGTAATCAAAAAATAAAAAAAATGATTCAAATATAAAAATTATCTAAATATTAAAATAATTATTATTTAAACATACCTATAGTTATAATAAAACTTCTTGAATTTGA
>CANYBF010734964.1:0-11840 GCA_948192965.1 Dalechampia spathulata
AGTGAAGTCAATTAATTAATTAAATTAATCTGTATGACATAAAGTTTAAATTTGTAACTCAGGGACTAAGTCTTCCGCAAAGAACTAGTACGACGCACCGTTAGTTTATAAACAGGTAAACACAAATTAAAAAAAAAAAAAGTTCATAGAAATCCCTTGTAGAGTAATTAGTGGTTTCCACGTATTGGGGATCATTAATTATTTTACGGGAGTATGTTACGGTAAGGCGTGACACAAAAGTCATCACTTTTGAGATAAAATAACTATCTTTGTTAGATAATGAGTTTACATCAATCACCTACATATTGTCAACTCTATCACTTTCATACACTTTATTATTAGAAACTCTAGATAAAAAATATTAATGTTTTAAGGTTCATAATAATAATCTTTATAACAATACCAAAGCCCTTTTCCTAACATTCTCTCAATAATCAAAGCATAAATTAAATATTTAATGTTCTCTCAAACTTAGAAATTTGGGTTATAAAGAAATTTAAAGTAATAAATAGGAGCACTAACAATTACTAAGCTTATAAAAGAGGAAATTAAATTGCAATAGTTTAGAAGTATAATTTCTTACCTCCAACAAGATTATATGCAATAACAAATAATCTCTCAAGCTTAGAGGGATGTTGGTGTACATTGAATGTAAAATTATCTATTGTTTTCTCTTTTAGAAGCATAATAAAAAAATCATATTGTAGATTATGTACAGTTGCACCAACTAGTGTGGCCTACCTTATATAAAGTGATATGATTATGCCATAATAGTATGACTATACCATGACTCTTCATTAACAAGAAAATGGCTACTAAAAAGGACACTTGTTTGACTAAATGGTATAACTATACCTCTGCTTATACTAAAAGGGTAAAGATAAATCATTAATATGTACCATTGAGACATGATTAAGGAGCTTCACACACCTTATGGTACAACCATACCATATGTAAGATGTTCCAAATCAATTTCCTCATTTATCCAAAAGAATTATAACTTGCATATTTCACCTCAATTATTTAAAAAATATTAATAACACTAAATTAGATTTATTAATATCAAAATATGAGATTTCGATTATAAGATTCATCATATATTTTATGTTAAAAGCCTAAACCTAATAGTAAAATTTATTTATTAAATTGATTATATATTTAACTTTGCAAAAATTAATATAGAATATATATAATCTCATATATACAAAATGTAATACAACAATGTAAATTAATGAATTGACACTTTAGATATCAAAGGCATACTATATTTTTCATTATATTAACATGTTTATCTAATAAAAGCTTTATTATTTAAATATAAAAGTTAATTAAATGATTAAAATAATTATTTAATTAAATTTTATTTTTAGATTTTAATATTCTCACTATATGCAAAAATATTTTGTTCTTTAAAATTTATTGCACTATCAAAAATCAAAAAAATAAAATTAAGAATTTTAAATCTTAAATTTTAAATTCGAACCAAATTATCCCTATGTATACTAGTTCAATTAAGAAACATATTCCTAAAATTATCATTCCCTTTTGCTACAAACAAGTTTTATTTACAATTAAAATGTAAATGAATTGAGACGAATCAAATTTTTTAAGTGTATAAGTTCAGCTTATGAATTTTGAATGAAGTTGAGCTTAGCTTGAGCTCAAATTTTTTAACTATATAAGTTCAACTCATGAACTTTGAATCAAGTTTGAGCTCAAAATTTTTTAAAATATTGAAGCTTGAGCTTGACTCAAATCTAATATATAAAATTTAATTTTGAATTGAGTTTAAACCGAACTCAATTCATTTAGATATTCAAAAATAAGCTTGAATAGAAGATCAAAAAGGTTAAAAATTAACCAAAATTATACCATTTGAAAAATAAACACAATATTCTACTTATAATATTTATTAATGAGCTAAATTCAAATTAAACTTTGAAGTTAAACTTAAATTGCTTAACCATCTTAACAAGAATCACTTAAATATTATGAGCCAATATTTAACTAAAAAAAGAGGTTGTTGGCCTTTTACGGAGAAAAAGAGTTTTATCTAATTATTATATATCAAAATGGATATATTTCATAAGCATATAGATTTAGATAAATAATCTTTGAAATTAAATTTCATAACTTAAATTAAAGACATCTCATATATAATAGAAATATAAAGTTAAATTTCTAATTTTTTAAATAGGGTGAAATTAAATTTTTTCTAATTTTTTCTATTTTCTTCTGCTTTTTCATATGTTGTTTTTTATTCTCTTCTTCTTCTACTACCATTTTTTGTTTTATTATTATTGTTCTTCTTTTCATCTTTTTATTATATAATTTAATTGTATTTTTTTTTATTTTTTCTGGTATTCTTTATTGTATCTATTATATTTGTTTGATTTGATTTCATGATAAATATTTATAAATAAATATATTATATCATACTAACACATGGTATATATTAATAAATAAATTTATATTGTATATATTGATTAATATATGTGTATATATATTCTTTATCAATATTTACATGATATATATTAGTAAATATATTTATGTCATGTATAATAAAAATTTAAATTGAAAATAAGTTTAAAAAAGGTAGGAGAAAAATGAAAGGTATAATTCCTTTTATTTTTAATCAATATGACATTTACATTGAAGAATAAAAATTAAATAAATAGAATGGGACATAGTGATTGATAAAGACATTGACTTTGTTCATGATGAGACTTTTAAATAAAATCTTCATGCATTTCATTTCTTATGCGACTTTTTATGTTTAGATAAGATAGGCCTACTAATATAATTATAAATTTATTAAAATTTAATTATTTTTAAAGGCATTATAGTTTTGATTAATTGGATAATAATAATAATAATAATAATAATAATAATTGAACCTAATTTCTGATTAATTGATGAATTTAAAAAATTTGATTTAGTTGTATTTGATAAATTGATTTAGGAAATTTAATAAAATATTAAAGGATTTCATCCTTAAATTCACCAAAAATGTATTATTGCATTATAATGAACATTAAAAAAAGCCATATCAGAATTCCCCTTTAACCAAAAAGTTGAATAGAATAAAATATTGAGGGGTATAATTGTCAATTAAACATTTCAAACTTATTTGAAGTTATTAATTTATTAAAACTTTTTATTTTTTAAATGTTTTTTTTGCCATTTAAACTAAGATCACATTTCTAAATAATTTACGTCTATAATCCCTTAGTTTATTTTTTTTCCCTTAAAATCTTTTGATTTTAGCTTTTATTATAAAGTTTTTGAATTTTATTACTATTTTTTGTAAAAATTTCTTAATTGATGCATATACATATAAATATATTATAATTTGACGGTAAAATAATATATCATAATATATATATATATATATATATATATATATATATATATATATAATTGTAATAATTAAATCATAGTAATAAATTGATATAATATTAAAATTTTTTTATTTGGATTTATCATTTTTATATTAAAATGATTAGTCATATTTTATGATTTATGAATTACTTTGGATGGTTAGTTTCTCACTCCCGGGTTTAAAGGCAACATTTTTGTTAGAAAAAAAGAATATATACTTATTTTGATTAATAATTCATTGGATAAAATTAAATGCAAGTAAGCTTCCGGAAAATTAAATAATAATATTACCAAATTTATTCCGAAGGATAATGAGAATAAATAACATCTCCACTGCATTCAGAGTTGAACATAAAAGATCAACCCTCATCATGAACATGGTGATGGAGATTTGCCCCTTTTACTCACCCGCCTGTACTCTCAAACAAATTGCAATGGGTGTTTGTTATATGAGTTGATGGTGGAGTCGAGTAGACATAAATCATATATCAATATATGTTAGAAGGATGAATCTTGTTTTTTCACTCATCTTTTGTTATTATGTTCATTTTATTTGTATTATTATCTTGATTTTCAAATTTTTTATAAGAAGTTAATTAATCTTAATCTTAATTGGGTCCATCATCTTTTTCCAGATAACGAGCAAACACTCGTATAACAGCGGTGACCAATGTGGGCTTGCACTCCAACAAACAAAGAGTTTCTAACAGTTGCATACAATTTCTTGGTAAATTGCACAGACGTTATTTGGCTGTTGTAGATGTGCTCCACATTACTGGGAAAGTTTTTATATGTAATTGATTCATTATATAAGATTACAAATATATTAATAATATAATAATATATATTAATTTTATTTAAATATTATATATGCATTAATCATTATTTATATTTAAATAATTAATAATAATTATATAATAATCAATATAAAATTAATATTATATATGTATATGATATTTGATAAAAATTAATATATGTTATTATATTATTTATAAATTTATAATTTTATACAATAATTACAATCATTTACCAGCCCACATCCCGACGTCAGATACTGAATTTGTAGATCACATGACGTCCATATCTTGCGTATGCGTGCAGAAACTGCATTCGCAATCTTGTATACAGAAACTGCATTCGCAATCTTGTTCTCGCCACTCGTTATTGCAGTTGTGGAGAGACCAACCCGCTCACAGGATGGCATAAATACAGTTAAATTAAAACAAGTGACGACAGCCCACGATTTACAGGCTAGGAAATAATCCCGCGGCACCCTCCGCTGTTTGAGAAGACAACTTCTTCGAGGACATAAGCTAAAAAGATCCAGGTGGATTCGAACCACCATCCTCCCATGCCGACGTGACCTGGGCGCTCTAACCATTTTGAGCTAATGGATCTACCGCACGATATGCTGCCGCTCGTTTTATAAAACACCCTTCAAAATTAAAAACATGCTTCTAACCCTTCATCAGCTTCCGACTTCAAAACCACCTTTTAAATGCAGAACCACCGGACCTTGCATATATTCACGATTTCTTTCTTTAACAATTTCTGACCTCTACTACCTTTCGGTAGGATTCAAAACCAGATATACTTCTGATGATCTGTCAAAGAGTACGATAACCCTCGGCGGCTGACTTGGCTCAACAAACCATATAATCCCTATTAGTAATACTTCATTTCAGAGTCCGAACTAGCCTGATTTCAAGGAAAACATCTCGGCCGATACAAATAGGAAAATTCAAAATTTCCCACTCCTAAAGCCAAGAGTTCTCACAAAACCAAAATTTCTAATTGTTGAAAAAGTTACAGTTAATTTTGAAATCTATGGATATTCTACATATAATTTTAGTATAATCGGCAACGGTTAAAAACAAACTTCAAAAATAAGAAATTCAACTTTCAAAGGGTCAACTTTCCAGTTGAATTTAATAATTAATACTAAAAATGGTAAAAATTTCAAGATATATAACAAAAATTTGTAAAATAAAAATTTTCTGCTAATAATTTTTTAATATAATCAGTAACGGTTAAAAATAACCTTCAAAAATAAGAAAATGAAGTTTAAAAAATGGAAAACTTTCTGGTTAAATTAGAAAATAATACTACTAAGTACTTCGTGAAATATAACATAATTTCATAAACTAGTGGCGAATTTCCTTCATCGCATTATAGGAGCTTGCAATAAGATTCTTCATTCGTTTTTTGTTTGGTCGCAATCCCCTGAGATTCCAAACTTGAACAAGAAAGCAATCGATTTAATCACTCCCATGGAGTCTGCAGCTGAGGAATAAGACAAGCATGCTACAATCTTCCCATTAAAGACATCGAATGAGATGAATGCAACTAAAAAGGAGGGGGTATCAATAGTCCATACCTCAGAACTCACAACAGCTATACATTAAGAATCTCCCGTTATCACTAAAAATGAAAGGTGGCCAAAGCAGGGGAAAACTAGAAAAGTTCATCAGTTGCATTATGACCCTCAAGAGCAATTGATAGCTGAAATTAATAGGTAGATAATTTAACTTATAAAATAAAACTACGGTAAAAAAAAAAAAATCCAATTCAAGTTAGAAAAAAAGCCTCTGCACCATGCTCAGAAGATCTACGACAAGATATAATTAATGCTATCATAAAAGAGCAGCCACCCAAGCTACCAAACAGAACCGTAAACTGCATAGAGGTGGCTGTATGAATGAAATACATCACCGAAAGCAGGTACCTAACGTAGGAAAATAATAGAAAACAGGAAAATATAATGTAAAGATTGGCACTTCTAGTGAGAAGCATTGAACCTTGGTTGAAAGAAATTCGCACACTTTGACCAGTAGAGCTGGTGAATTGACCTAAAGAAGCTCATGAACAGGAGAATACTCACCACATTGCACTGCAGGTAAAGCTGATAACTGGAGATAACAAACCGTATAGCATCAGATTCTGTGAAGAGCAGCAACGTAACAATACATTTTGGTTGATGACATTGCAGCATCTCAAACCGTTACAGATTATTTGTTTCATTCAAGTATTTATCTCAGTAACTGGCATCTCGAAGTTGATGGGAGCACCTAACAACTTCTTGCAAAAACTTATTTGATCCGTAGAAGGGTAACATAACTGAACAATGATGCTGAAAATGAGAACTGAAAGCAGAGAAACCTGCAATGAATTTGAGAAAGTTACGAGCATTCTACAAGGACATAAAAGCAGGTGACCCGAAAATAGGTAAGTAAATAAGAATTAATTCCAAGCCCAGTTACCGCTTGAAGTTGAATTATAGAAAATTGGCACAGCAAAAGCAACCACGATGTTGAAATCTTCCCATAGGACGCCTCTGCAATTGAATACCAAAAATAGAAGTCAGATAAGTTGAAACAAAAACAAGCCAGAACCACCAGTACAAAATAGCATAGATGAACATTAAAACCAACCTCTTGAATTTTAAGATGCAAACTAAATCCCATTAGCGTGGAACTTGAATATCCAGCCAGCACAAGGTCACAAGCAGATCACACCAATTTGAAGCAGCTTATTGGAGAAATAGAGCACACCACGCCAGGTGTACCAACTACAAGTACTACAATACTACAAAGAGTGCTACAAAAACTGACCTCTTTGAAGATCGGACCACTCCCTCCTCTACATAAATGTACCAAACAAAGAACACTATGGAGGGAACCACACAATGAAAAACAAGACACTCCACAACTGGGAATTTTTCGTAGCTATAAGAAATTGGCAATCATATCCCAGGCAATAATTGCAATTACAAAAAAAAAAATTGTAGAGCTCAGATGGAGGAATGTAAAAGGTAGCAAGGGTCTGTAAATTGTAATTAGTTGCTATGGCAAAGAGGTGTAAGGTTAGATCCTTCAAGTTGCGATTATTCATATCTGGTGGGTCTGTACCCCTGCGAAGTTTTTCACTTTGGAATAGAAATAAAATTATCTTGTGGTAGTCTGACAAATGTGTTGACGTCTGCATTATTCACTGAGACTAGTTATTTGGAAACTAGTCAGAAGCAAAACCAAAAATAATTTGTAGATTGTTATTATGCATTCCAGTCAAAAGTAACAGCCTACTGTGCTATTAAAAATTGACCTTGCTTTGACCATGTTGCTCAAGTTTTACAATCATAACTCAACACCCGGAACGTTGATTAAAAGTGAAGATGAAACTTATTAACATTCATCTTCCTACACTAAACCTGTAACATTGCAATCCCAAAGAAGAGACACATCTACGCCTTGGAATGTTAGCCATGATTTAGCTCATCTTTTGTTAACTATTTTAGTACAAGTGTAGATCGAAGTCAGGTATAATCAAAGATGCATATATTGTTATGTCAGCTTAGTTCTAATTGAATAATTTAGTGCAAGTTGTATCAAATCAAAGTGAGGTATAGTTAAGGATGCATCTATTGCCATGTTAGCTTTAGATAAATAATTTCCCATATAAATTAAAGTAGTAACATATGATTCTTATTTTTCATTTTTTTCCCAATGTAACATAAAAGCACAGTTAGCTTTTAGTCTAAGATACAAACTAGTCCGTGCCATATGCAGAAGTGTGTACTATATTAAGTGTGAAATACGGTAGAGAAGACAAATGTTTATAAAGTGTACATGATGCAAGCGTGTGATGCAGTTGGCAGGCTATGGACTTACAGATTATGTGATAATCTTTGGTGTTCGTCTGATTGTGTATGATCTTTACTAATTTATAAATAAACGATGATTATGAGATTGCTTCAATATGACATATTTAAAAGATACGGTCGAAGTATTATACCTTTTCACAGCCGAATCGGAGATGTTGCTGCCTCGTTTGCGTTGGTAGCATATGATGATGGATCGTTGAATAAGCAGTCCAGGATTGATAGGATATGTATGAGATAGAGGGAAGAGAGCAGAAAAAGAGAGAAAGAAGAAAGACGCCAGGCAACCGCACACACAGGAGGGAAGAGCCGGGGTAGAAAACAGCCCCGTGCCATCTCCCCCCTTAAAACGCAAAAAATAAATCTTTATTAGTGTTTTTTTGACCTGCCATGCAAGCGCACCTGTCATGGCAAAGGTCGAGGGACAACAAATAGCACCATCAATTTTAACATAATATCTTAACACGGTCATCTTCGTACTCCAATCTTCAAACCATCACCATTCGCAGCAGTCCATCAAAAAGCCTTCTACCAACCGCAACAACTAATTATCCATAATCAACAAACAAACCTAACATATAACAGTAAAATCAACAGATGATCACAAACCAGATATATCTGTTGCCTAATAATCTTCTTGGAATCTACAGTCAGTATCAACAACGCTGGGTTATCTATCCTCGGACTGGAAGACCAAACTAGAACATCGATCACCCACAGATTCACGGGTCGAACATGGTCAACGACCTCGGTCCTCCCTCAATCAAGGAGTCTCGTTGAAAGTACCATCTACAAAGAATAAAGGCATCAGATCAAACATCTCCAAAATTAAATCAAGGAATTATCACCTTATCTGGGCACATATCAATTACCTCTGCTCTGGTTGGATCAAATATCAACATATCAGTCAGGTAAAAGATTTTGAACCTGTAGAAAGACCAACCGCGTCAATAACTACATGAATCGATGTATATAAAATCCACAGGTAATTATAAAAAAGGATAAATTTAAGACACCTCAATCTCCACAGATCTGGCTCGTACAGCTGCATATTTTACAGATCTGACCTCCAGCCTCCATCAATCCCAGCTACTCGGAGTTCATATAGCTTTAAACGTTCAGTTCCAAACATAAACGGCGCCACTGGCTACAGAAACCTAGTAGCTGATCCAACAAAACAGGAATAGCTCTATTGTGAAAAGAAAAGACAGAGAAGATGAGATCGGATGGTTTAGATCAGACAAAAATCGGATGGTTGGATCCAAGAAATATGGCGTGAGGCATACATATAGAATACAACGCCGCCTTAAGGATAAAGGCTGTTTGGGGGAGAAAGAGAGAACCCTGTCTATTTGTGAACAAGCACACGGCTGTAAACATTTGACTTTGACGCTTTAATCTATCGTTGTGCTGGTAACAGTTGGCTTGATTGAGGATAAAGGCACGACAGATATGTACGGCTGTGAATTGCTGGAAAGTTTCTGGATTTGTTTGGGAATAGATAATACGAGCTAAATTCGGCAAACCTATATAAATATGAATATAAATATATATTTGAAGTAAAAAATGAAATAAAAAATTAATTATTTTATTTACATTTTAAAAGAATAAAATTAAAATTTAATTATTTTGGATTATAATAATTTTCTTACCTTATTTTAATATAATAATAATAATAATGAATTTATAATTATTCATATTATATATAAAATATTAATTAAAATAATTAAATAATAAGTATTAGGTGGTAGTTAAAGTTATATAAATGATAAAGTAACCTTTTCTTTTTGATAATTGCAGTAGTGTTGGATTTTTTATAAAAGAAATAGTAGATAGGGTAGGTATATTACCAAATAGAACAAAAAAAACCTATGAAAGTATGTATAATTAAGTGTAGTTCTAGTTTTTTCTTTATTTGAGATTTAGTTGAAAGCATGTCACTTAATATATTTTTTGAGGATGCAAGTAATGTGATAGCATCACTTGTAGGAGGTTCTTGTTATTCAAAGTGATGGTCATCTGGATTAGTGAATTTTAACATTTGTTTACCATCATTGGAAGAGGCAGTTGATTTTGAGATGTAATGACTAGAAAAGAAGGATATTAATGGTTCTTCAAGTTACAAAAGTTCATTTATGGTTTCTATAGTTGCATTAAAGATTTGTAGAATCTTAAAGGACATAATAGATGAGGGATCAATTTTGTTGCTCAACATGACCTGGAAGTTTTTTTTGTTCCTAGAAGTTTTGTCAATAATGGGGAACGACATGATGATCAGTCGAACTCATGGCTAGATAAGTGGCGGGAATTCCAATAAGGTGAGCAACAATTCTTCCAAAAAGCATAAAGGTTGTTGTGCTTATGGAATCTTCAACAATTACATTGATCTTGTACCTATTGTAAATGAATCGGTCAATGTTAAAATATATTTATCTAATATTTGTTATTTATATTAACTTTCATAAAATAAAGGTTGAAGGGAAAATTTAAAAACCATGAAAGAGGCGGTTCTCTTAAAAAGTCACATTTACGGTGCCATATTTATCATCATAAACTTGTATGCCACTTTTGCATTAGGCACATGCACGATACCACTAATCATGTGTAGCATCAATTTCAATTATTATAGCTTCACAAGTGTATCTGATTTCTTAACAATATCAAATAAATTATTTTTTTATAAAGTTAACAAACATTAAATGATTTATTATATCACTTTGAAAGGAAATGGATTATGGGTATGTTTCAAATGTGATATGTATGTATGTTAAGTTGTAGAAGATTATATATGGTTCTTCTGTTGGCATGTCTTTTAGTTTCTATGTCAATTGTTGGTCTAATTTGACATTCCATTTTTTCAATTTTGATTAGGGGTGTTTTGCAAAAAAAAAAAAAATTAAACGCATAGAATCTTATTAGATAAATTAGAAAAATAATGTAGTTTCTAGCTTAATTATTAAATTTGAAAAGACAAAGTATAGGGTAAAAGTTGTTTAAACCTTTTCCTTAACATAGTAATGTCAGACAAATATGAATTTATCAAAACCTTGTGCTTGTAGTTGCATTTATTGTCAACACCCCATTTAATGGTAATGCATTATAATTTTAAAGCATTTTTATATAACATAAAATGAAGAAGTATAATATATGTATACAAAATAAATGAAAATTATCAAACCATTGTATATTTTGCTAATAATTTCAACAAAGGCAATGATAACTATTCGATGCAATTCTGATGTTGTAATATCACTTTCTGGAAATTTAATGGCTAGTCATTCCTAAAGAGTTGCCTCAATGCTTACACCACTATAAAGGGAAACACAGTTAATTGTTTAAACTATATCAAATTTAGATTGTGAAAACTTTAAATATGTCTTACCTATTGTCACCTATTCGAATAATTCTTTTAGTCTTTTTGCATCTATGAAGGTTGATTTCTTGTATGGGTCCTGTTACACCCACGTTAGAGACCCTAGGAGTTAAGTGTGTACACGTGTCTAGGGCTCTATGTGAATGCATCTATATAAATGGATTTAAGTGCATATGATGATGGATTGATGTATATGTGTGGATGTATTGATATGTATGCGTGTATATGCTTATATGTGTGACGTCGCCTCGTTGGGAAGCATGTCTTCTCGGTTGGATGAGGGACGGTTTTGTGTTTATGATTGGGTATGCATGATGTTAGGAATAGCCCTTATACTGGTATAAGGGGCAGATGTCGGAGCGGAGCGGAGTGAGCGAGTGGAGCGTGAGCGAAACGAGCGAACGGAGCGGAGCGACGACATCTGCCCAT